>JARKHS020036066.1:0-257500 GCA_030143305.2 Amblyomma americanum | reverse complement strand
ACTGAAACGGTTTTCTCAGGTGATGTCTCAAGACTTTTCCAGGAGCATCTGGCACACTAATGAGCCACTAGCAGTTTGAAGAGCCCAACAGCTGTCAAAATTCCTGTTTATTTAACGCCTGTCTAACTTTTCGGAGGGAGCCACTCCCGACTATACTGATGTTTCTTTTCTCAGTTGAAGGCGCAGCTATCGCTGCATTCATGAAGGCTTGATCTCGTCTAGACGGCACGAAAGAGCTTCAGAAATGGCACCTCTCTGAGTTCGCTAAAGTAATTACGAACCGGCTTAGCACGGGCACTCGCATTAACCTGAACGAAAACTAATAATATTCAGCTCGAACACATCATTCAAGCCCGAATAAATATTGAATTGAACTACGTATATATGAAAAACCTTCATAATCGAACATTTTTTTTTCAGCTTCTGAAGACACATTTTTTCTTTCGCTACTTTCTACCCACTACGTACGATCAGCCGCCGTGCATAAGTGAATAAGATAGACTTTCGGGTGAACGTGCGCGACGAGACCTGAGAGCACCCTTTTGAAAACGTCCGTCGCCAAGGCTAGCTTTTAGAAACGCTTCCACGAAGCATATCGCTAGACACCAGAACAGGATAATTAAATACAACGCGCAGACAAATGACTAACGACGAGCGATTGGTCTTCGCCGCTCACTCAACGTTTTCGACAGCACTAGTTGCTCCTAACTTAAGCCTAACATGAGACAGCGTTAATCAGCTTTATCCCTCCGTTCCCTTTCTTCGTCGTATTATCTTCGAGCTCTCCATTCCATTCGTGCGAACGAATTTGCATTGCTAAAGGATCACTCGTGCCTCAAGGGGCGCTAGTGTTGCGAAAGCCGTATACCCGCATTCGTGAACTGAGCGCTGGGAAGACCGGAATATTGTGAATCGTTGCGTTTAACTATAAAAGCGCAAAAAGGTTTCGTTCTTGTGGCCTCTGCTTCTGCTATTCTGCTCGGGATCTCTTACCGGCTGGTACAAATTCTGTTGGAGCTGCCATGGTTTGGCGCAAAACCCCACTCTTCCTTTGCTTCAGAATAAAAGAAGGCTTTAAGTAATGCTGTTAGGCCGTGTCTAGCTCTTATTTTCACTATACATTCTGATCAGTTGCGAACGACAAGCCTCACGCGGCTTCACTAGAAGAAAGAAGTGCGCCAGGAAACGGCGAAGACAAGAAAATAAATCAAAAAAGACGCAGAGCATGCCGTATCATCTAACCCCCTCATTGTATGCGCCTAGAATTTCCCAACATGTTCATTTTTATTTTATATAACTTATACGAGTCTGTTACTCTTTCAGAAGACAAGGGAGAAGAAAATCTCCAAAGCTGCCTAAAAACGGACTGTCAAGATATTGCTATCGGAGAGCAAAGCATCGCCTTGCCTCTTAGAAGGCGCTCTTAATTTACTTTAAAGTTAGCATTAGAGCATTTCAGGTTTTCAACAAATAATCTTAGAGAAAAGCTTCAAATTATGAGACATCTCTAACTCCGGCACTCTAATTCTAACACTCTGTCGTGAGGAAAACTATGAGGAATAAGATGAGAGTGCTTTGCATAAGACAATAAAGAAAAATATTCATGCACGTTACGACAGGTCATGGTTTTATCAAAGCTCTGCTTCATGGGGAATGTTTTAATTCAAATACTCCGTCAGTGTAATTTCTACAAGGTTGTCGCCTCAAGACACGCCTTAAAAATTACAAATATAGAAAGATTTTCAAGTTGCTCTTGCAAATGTGTGTTTAAGATTTTACAATTTTTTGCAAGTCATGTGCTGTCAAATGAATTTTCTCTAAACGTGAATAAAATTTTCTTAGCAGCTTTTTACGGTCTAAATATTTTGTGTGACAGGTGACTGTATCCGCGCTCAGAACAAAACTGCAGGAAGCTTGCATTCGGACGCGACATGAAGGTAATTCTGTAGGTTAATAATCTGACTAAGACATAAAGACTACAACGCATGCCCAGCTTAACATCTTCACATGACTCGGGTACAACCAACATAAATTGACAATAAAATACTGCCGACAGAGCAATTAGCCATACGTGTGCGAATATTCAAAGACTTCGTTCAGTGAGTCGAATATTGTCCTTTTCGATTCAGAAAATAAAATGGTGACCGTTCAGAATTAATCGAACGGAATTAAATATATAAGAAATTTTCTAACAAATAGCTCGCAGTTCGAATAAGGTTTACTGTTGTTTTCTAAGAAGGCTTCAAAAGCAGGTCTCCAATCAACGCTTTAATGCATGCTTCCATGCTCTGTCCACGAGGTAAGGAGGGTTTCATTTCGCGACACCTTCCTTTCACGTGGAGGCGTTCATAACGCTTGTACAAAACCCCCAAAATTCGGCGACGCGGCTCTGCTCATGCACGATTTAAGAACTGTGCCCTGGCGCTCGGTAAACGTGGCACTGTTTATTCGCGGTGGCCATTAGTCGAAACTGAATATTTTTAAAACTTTTTACCTGACGGTCTTAGCTTTAGTATCCCTGTTAAGTGTTGGGCACTCTTGGTGAGTCTTTCGACAACTGTAGCAATAGACCTCCTGTATGTTTGAAAACAAACGAGGTGGCGCTGCGGCCGCTAGTGGGCTCGCGGTGTGCAAAAGGCCGGAAACCAGCGTGATGGAGAGGCCTATAGCGCGGGTATTGCTGGATTGTTTGAAAACAATTGAAAACAAATTAGAAAATTGTATTTAGTTCAATACTGTTTCGCCCGTAGAAATGCAATACGAAATAGAAATAATGCGGCTTCAGCTCTTCTCATGCCATCCATGAAGACGGTTCGAATGTCGTGCTCAAGAGATTTTTCATTCTATGTCTTAGTTTCGTTATTAATGCGGAGGCTTTTGACACAACAGTTTCATGTTTTATTCTAAAACTCTTAAGTGGCATTCTTCCTCTAAGGCGGTGCAGGAAGATTAAAAGTACTGCGTGTTCTTCAAACACTAAAAGTGCCCAATCCGCAGATAATAGTGCGTGTTTGAACATCTCCAGTTAGGAACGCGTTATCCAAATTATCCGATCAGAATATCGGCTTCAAACTTATGCACACATCAACGGCATATTGTTTCCGGTAGACTTCTTGAAAAATCGAGTGCAGTAATGATAATAGTTGATGAATACGCAGATGATTGTGCGGGAGAGCAACAGAAACATTTTGTTGACGTAGTAGCAAACAAAACAGTTTGAAAACGTGCTCGATTAGTGACCAAATTTCAAGAACATATCAGTTCTTTTTTGTTTACTTTTTTGTTTAGGAGCGTGGGAATGTGGCCGTGGGAGACACCATGGCGCTGGCATAAGTTCAACGCATAAAACAACTTTACAGTCGACACTTTGCAACAGCGACGGTTACGGTGGAACCGTTTTGCACATATTTTCAGTATTTTTTTCCAACTCTCTTTTCTTCAGTGAACCTAAATCCGCGAACTTTACCTCTGGAACTTGTTACGCACTACGACTGGCGCGCAGATGGAGGAAGTAGACAGCTTAGAGACCGAAGTTCGCAAACAATTCGTAGGGCGAATTCATTAGGCAGAACCGGCATCACCGAGTTTTAACAGCAATTTCAAAGCTTTGTTTCGATTGCCGCAGCAGTCTATTCTGCTGTTAGAAGCACATTTCTACGCACTCACTTCTCTTCGGCGCAGCCCTATGTTGCGCTCTTTATAGAGCTTTGCAGTTTACCGTCGATCACAAAGAAGAAAGATGTCCTGGGGGAGTCTTTGAGCTTGTTCCCTTCGTTTGGTTACGAGTGTGAAACTATTTTCCTTTAATATCTCTAATTTAGTGGAGATTGGGAACTGCGCACTCTAACACAAACGAAGAACGAAAAAAAAAGTATACTAAATACTTTGCTGTCTTTCTAACTGCATATCACTGCGACTGTTGAGTGGTGAGCACAGCTTTCAACGATATTCCCGGCAGGCCATTTAGAACGTGCAAATGAGTTTGAGTCGTGAAAGGCTAAACATCTGAAGTGAAACCTGAAGAGAAATAAATATTCGCAAATCATTAAAAAAATCTTTTAGCTCGGCGCCAAAGTGTTAAAAAGCAAGGTGAGGCTTTGTAGCAGCGAATAATCAACTCAAGCCAGTAAAATTCAGCTGGACCAAAGCTAACTACAAGAACTAATTCTCAACGTTCTAGCAATTTGTACTGCCACGGTGACAAACTCCTTGAGATCTTAGCCGAGTCACACGCCTAGAAAACTATCAAGGAGCCTTAGGAATGCCACGAGAACATATTGAAAATCTCGCGCGCCTTGAAGACAATGATAACGCGGGCGCAGTTAATACGAAGACATTGAAGGAGGGTGTTGCGCTTGAAACACACACTGACTATGCTCAGACGCAGAGGCTCGAAACGGGCAGGGTGACCAGACACTCCTCATGACGGGCCATACCCAGAAATTCTAGAAGAGCGCATTTTTCAATGGGAAGTTGTTTGTGAACGCATTGTTATCATATTTATGAGTAGATTTCACTATAACAAGCAATATTTTCGCAGATCACTCCTCAGGATGCTTGTATTTTTCTGCTATTAACATTATTGCTATCTTCAAAAACGTTCCGCATTGCTTCTCTAGGCGGTCTTACCTAGACGATGCGAGCCGTGGACAAACTTTAAAACAAGAATATTGCCACACATCAGAATAATAGACCACTGCCTTCAATATTACAATATTTGATTGTATTGGGAACAGCACGATTCAGTAGCAGTTTGTAAATCTTCTCTTCTTCTCTGTAAGTCTTCTCTTTTTAAAGCTTATTCAATGCCCAGTCTGCGATGCAAACAGAAATCAAGCCAACTAAGACTCGAAACGAAGAAAAACACTTTTTCCTTAAAAGCAGAGATCAGCTTTAAAGAAAATACTGGAGCCTAAAGGAGGGTTACGAAGAAGTTGAAATATATTTTGGCTTGCCTAGTGCAACTGCAACGAACCGCGATCTGAGGGTTACCTACTTGCATACAGGTGAGAAGATAGTCTTCCTCAACTCACGCTGAAGCGCTTTGGGTGAGATTTGTGCTATTAAATATCCGTTCAAACATTAGTTTCTAATAAACATGGACTTCGGATTTCTGATTTTACTCTTACTAAAATTCGCACTAGACAATAGTTTTCAATATTAAAAATCCTTGTGCGTACAAATTAACAGTGGAATTAAAATAACACAAACAGGATTTTGAAAAATGTTGCTCCTAAAAATTCCTAAACTGGCTTTAACTTGTAAGCTCATTAACTGGCAATTTCTCTTTTGTGCTTTCATTTCAATCCTCGACTTTTTCAAGGGTTTGTTTTCCAGATGTAAGCGTCTTGCTTTCTCTCGGTATATTTTGAAAATTTTCGCAGTAATTAATTTTCTCTGGTTATTTCATTTTGCGCCAATGGTCATCATGTGTCTTCCGCAATTACAGGTGCCTTTTATCAACGTTGATTTCTATTTATTGCTTCTAAACTTTTTATTCCAGAATACTTTTAATTTATTCGCCCCTTATGTCTCAATGTGAGGTCCTCGACTTATGCAAATAAGTGAGAATAAACATCAGTTTAGTTGCCTTTTCCTCCTGATTTATTTTTAAGAACTATCAAGAGTAAAAGTGACTATTTACGACAACAACAACAAAAACATTTACCTTTAATTCGCGCGGCGAAACCGCCCTGCATCCTTCCATAATGAAGGCTAATTCGTGCCTTGAATACCCTATATGCCATAGGGCTGCGTACTTTTTATCTACAAATGCTCGCAACCTCTTCCGCTTCCAGAAAACAGCCTGACACAGTGAGGACGAACAATTTTTTTCCGCAATGATAGCAATCGAATAAATTGAAGTTCAGCGAAGCACGAGCGCATAATTTAAACTTTAAACGTCCTCCTTGCCAGGATAATGTTCTGCTTTCGGGATTCCAGCACCGGAGGCACCTTTATTTTTCTTGTTCACTAAGCTGTGCATAAACCTTCTGGATTTTGGTTGCCGCTTATTTCACGCTTTCTGGAGAAAAAGTTTCCCCAAATGCAAGCGGTCCCTCTCTGAGCCAGAAGAAGTTTGCATGCGTCGTTTTGGGTTTCATATATTTCATTCACTCAAGTCGGCTGATTGAATTCTTTATTCTTTTGCTTTTGCACTCTGTTCGTCTTCCTTTCTAGCAGAACGCGATACGGAAATACATAATTTGAATACAGCATACGGAGCTGAAAATTTCACTCGCGAATGAAGAAGCTATGAAAGTATTCCGAAAAATTTGTGGATACAATTTTGGCAATTTGGAAGCTCGTGAAAACTTTACAAACGCTACCTGCACAACACCTAACTACTAAATCAACTCGTGGGCAACAAATCGAAAGACAAAGCTTCGCCCTTTAGTAATAAACAGTAATATTTCCCAACAAAGCTGCTCGAGAAGAAAGCAAAATTTTCTCTCAGCGTCTTGAGGCTCAAAACTCTTACTACTCTGGCCCGAGTAACATTCATAGACATAATGCAATGAGAGTCTTTTAATAGCTAACTACGATCAAAAAGGCTTTATTTACCTAACAGACTAATAAAACATGCAGAATTTATTTTTTGAGCATATGCTAAGAGTTTTGGATTCGCATCATGAGGAATCGCTGGATGGGTATTTACAATAACCGAATGTTGTGTAGAACGGTTTGATAGTTTTAAACAAAAGTTCTAAGCAAGGCCTAATGTAAAAAATTAAAAAAAACTGAGAAAACGTGACAGGATGTTCGTCGCTTGAGGTTGCAGCCGGAAAAGTCTATTGAAGTTCTAATTAGCGGGTGGCATAAATTCTCTCTTGGTGCTCAATACAAGAAGTTGAAATCAAGCGTCATTTATTTGGTAAATCTTCGGATTATCCGTAGCAAATATACAGAGTGCATATGGTATCACCATCCAGCCTGTTTTACAGCGCGCACCAGCACTACCAAGGTCTCCATTTCTTGAAGGAGGAGGATTTAATCTTGTAACGAGTATTCTCCTCTCCCACAACAATGGTCAACAATGACGTCTTCGTACTGGTGCCGTCATTCTCTCAAGAACACAAAAGCAGGTGAGTGAGGGTTCATACTTATAAATCTCCATGAATTAGCAATTACCGCAGAATTAGAGAATTTTTGTCTTAAACATAGTATCCCGACCTACGATTGGTTTGAAAGAAGTGCAGATTTTTTATAATTTTTCACTCTCCTGTAATTCACTTCCTTCCGCACTGGCATGAAGACACATGTGGCGGATCCTGACTAACCTGAAGCAGGGGTCCTGAAATATTGTTCAACTTGCGGTTTTGAAAAAGGGCGCATGTTTTTTTGCTTCACATTTACCTCATTAAGTAGTTCGCAAGAAATGAAGCCGTTAAACGCGCTGAAAGTTGAAGTAAAATATGAGTGAAAAGTTGTAATGCTTCGTTAGAAAACCCCTTTCTGCAAACATATAAACATTTCAAAAGCTCTGCGCTCTCTTTAGGAATTACGTAAAAAAAATGAGAGAAGAAGGTTACTGGGGTTACTGTCCACCGATGGCTCGCAGTGATCACGACCACACCAACATACACTTCGGTTACCCCTTGGCACGAGCCACTACTGGTGCCGTTGCCGACGTGGCTTCTTAAAAACCGGCCTGGTTTGTGAAAGTCACTCCACACGTTCAAAATAACTTTTCATAGAAGATAACCTAACGCCATTTAGGTGTGTTATTCAGCAAACCAAACTTCTTGGTGCCTCCAGCGGTTCGAAAGCGCAGCAATATTCTGAACATGTGCGATGCCAGTGCACGTTAAAAAACCACAGGTAGTCAAAGTTTCCGGCGCCCTGTAGTACGGCGTTCCTCATAGCCAGAGTCGCTTCGGGACGTTAATCCGTCTGAAGACAAAAACCTAAATATTGTGAAGTATCAGGTGACATGGACTGATTATTCATTTCCGCTGGGCTAATTTTTGAACAGCGGGACAGTTCTGGTTTAAGATACCTGTTTTCCTTATGCGAGGCACCTTCTATAGAGCACCGTAACGGCGCACAATGTATGAGGCACTCTAGGAAGCCAAATAGTGCGCACTCTGTGGGGCAACATAAAAACGTCAACCTTTTAGGACCTCTTTCGTGGCACCAATGCATCTTGTACAGCATACAAGATTGCTTAATGATAAAAATATCGCCTTCGCAGCATATCGAGACTACAAGGCGGTGGTGGGAAAAAAACTGTAAAGAAAGGTTGTTTCGAGCATTCAACGCTGCCTTAAGATGTATTCTTATCTAGAGGACAATTGTGTAAGTTATCGCGCCCTAAAAGATAATTACAAAACAGAACTTCTTTCCGTACACGTTTATAGAAAATGTTCTATGAGCGAGTAAAACTTGTGTGGATATGTAAAGCAACAGTTTCTAAAACGTTGCACAAGCTATAAAATATTCCCTAAGAGAATCATCAATGGGATCATTTATTATCGATAGCACAGGTGCTCAACAGCATACTTACTAAAATCACTGTGAAATCATGTGTTCAACATCAATAATGCCCCTAACATATGGTACTGATAAAATACGGGTTTAACCATTCTTTAGTCATCCCAAAGCGCACTTTACTCTTGTAAATTTGTACATTCAGAATGCGTAAGTAATTTGTTTACACGAGCATTTTTTTTTTCAACGCGTAACTGCTGCGCTTTGAATAATGTCTTCGGACTCTTTATTTCGTTTGAAGGTAAAAACCTAGAAAAAAATGACCACCAAGCGAATTACTTTTTGTATCTCTCAGCTGTCACTCGTACAGAAGAAAAGATCTTCATTTTTTCTTTTGCGAATCTTCTCGCCATAAATAGAAATGACGCTCAGACTTAATTTTCACATGGTTGCTCCCGTTACGGGCAATATTTCTTTGTATTATAGAAACAAAACGCGACGGACACAGCAGAATAGACAATAATGGGGATTTTTCAGCCCCTAAGTGCCTCCGATTATAGAGCCATTAGGGAAGATGCGGCCCTTTATGTTAATCCTCCAAAGTTGGCCAGCAGCACCAGGCACATAAGACACTTCGTACCCGGCGGCTTCTCTATTTCGGCATCTCTCTTGGACATTGCTGACCTGAATCAATGAACATGATGCAGGAAGTATGCCTTCGACAAGTATACCGTTCACATTGAGCCCTGTTTATGATTTATATAGGGGTGCCTTTACAACGCCCTCTTTAATCAAACCACGAGTACTATTATGGCAGAGTTTGAGATCTACAGCTACAAAAGCGATGAGGTAACCTTATGTAGTCTATTTTGCTGCGAGAGCCATTAGTGCGAACCTCCCTTGGGCGGTTTGCTATGACAATTGAAATTTAATTTGTGTTTTTGAATTTGAAATTCATGTGATTTAATAAAAACCATCTAAAATAAACAGTTAAGGCTAACTTCTAGCACAAAATTGAAATCTAAATTTAAAATTTCACCAAATGTTAAACATTTTTGTCAACACTCATTCTTGGCATGGGCGTTAAGCCCTCCTCCCTTAGAAAAAGTTCCGAATGCAGGACACTGAGGCTCCTTCTCGCGTTAGCCCTTTTTGTGAGCAGAGCAGGGAGGACAGGCGAGCCTGTGAATGGCAGCGTATTGTTAAAAAAAATCTTTATTGTTAACTTGACTACAGAATACTGCGAGTCGTCAACTGCGATCAACGACGCCTCTCACTGCCTCACACCTAATGCTTTTACTAAGCCGTAGCTTAGTTTAGATAGATTTTGTGGCTTACTAGCACTTTCCTTAGAGCAAGAAACTCCGACATACACAAAAAAAAAACAATGATTTGCTATATGTGGTACGGCTTTTTTGTTTCTTCCTAAGCATTTTCTGTTTTGTGTGTGCTTCTTCACTCCGATAAGGCATTACACATGTAGTGGATGCATAAGCAGGTTGTTTTAAATTTAATACGAATTCATTATTAAAACATGCCAGCTATGTGTGCTATAGCTGTGTCTTTACAAAGAGAGGACAATTTTTTAAAAAAGTCCACAATTCTTGTGTCGAAGGCTACGCAGGAGGCCATTTCTTAGCCTGATGGCGGTTTCTTCAAGTGCTTCAAAATAATCTGAAGATAAGACCAAATGATGAAGTCTGAATGATTGGACCGTCTTATACCCCTATCCCGTCCAAAATTAGAGACGTGCGCGTTAACCGAAGTACAGTAAATTAACGTCAGCGCCTGGAGAATCTTCGATATTCGCAGGAGTGCTCAGTGCCTCATACATTAAAGGGGCTCGCTGAGGCACGGTACCCTGTCAACAGCGACATGTGGCAACACGGTTCAGTCATCAGCATACTTCCCGCTTCCGCATCACTTTCTGCCTTAGAGTGGTTCCCCTATTGACAATACTTCGTACCGTCTCCAGTCGTTAAGCAAAACTCGCAAACCTCTAGTTAAGGTGTCAGGAATGCAATAAAGACTTCTTATTCGTTATCCATATCGTTAGCTTAGAGAAGCACAAAATTATTGATTGATTCATTTTGTTTTTGTTGCTCTCTTTAGGATAATATCTTAATTTGAAGTTTTGCTACTTTTACTAAACACAACACAAAACATATTGCCGTTAAGCATTGTAGTGCTTATTTCTTAATGTTACATGCTTGAAGCCGTCAAAACGAAGCCTGGTCACTGTGTGACGCGACATACGACAAGGCTTCCCTGGAATGATGGCAGCTGCGGGAAAGTGCTAAGAGCATGTTCAAGGCTCTTCGCCCCATTTAATTTTAACGCAACCGAGAGGGACTCTCATTCCTGATCTTCGACGATTGCTGAGGCCCGTTGCTGCTGCCTAGTAGTTTCGTCTTGCGGCGGCAGGCTCGCCAATGCACCATTACATTTTAACGCCAGTCTTGTATCTGCTATTCATGCGTGCGTATTGATGACATCCCAGTCAGGGGGCAATATTTAACCTTTACAACGTTCGTCGCCTCCATCTAGAAAACTGCCGATATGGTAGAAGATTTTCCTTTTTTTATTGCAGTTTGTAGAGTGTAAAATCACATCATGGTAACTCGTTGTTGTAAACTACTTCAATGGTAGACAGCCGTTAGTCCATTTACGGCCTTATCATCGTAGATGCCCCAAAATGCGTAAAGTTTGCGTTGCATTTAAAGTGCTTAAATTTTAAGATAATAACCGGGACACAAAGTCGAAAATATTTCTAAAGATTACAACGTCGTGCTATCTCCAAAAAACAGACTAATTTGCAAATGGTGCGTAATGTTGTAAATCTTTTGCAACCGGCGTAAATAGTCAGCAGAACATCATCGAGGAAAAAAAAAACATTCATTTTTACAGCGTGCCTGCATCACCTCAATATCATTCTACGGTACTTCAAATATTGTAAGGAGAGCCTTTTTTGCTTCTTTTGCTTTTTTGCTACGGCTATACCGGCTCCCAGAGAAGTGTGTCTCAATTTCCTGTCGACTAGAGATATATTCTTAAAGCTTTTGCGCACTGTCTACTTTTTCAACCCTTACTCAGAGAGAATGAAAGAAAGCGCAGAAACGTTGAACTTATACAGAGGGTTCTGGAGAGTCCTTCTTGCAAGCTATTTTTTGAGAAGCGAATTCAGCATTGCGAAACCCACTCATACTAGCGAAACGCTCAGAAACGACTCCTAATTGAACCCTTTGAAGTTCTTCTCCAAGGATTAATCGCAAGTGTGCTTAAAAGGTCCGACACGTGCTTCATTTTGCATTCAAAAACGCTCCACGTTTTAGAGACACTAGTACTCTTTTGATTCTTCATAGTGCATAGACAACAATATAACGGGGCTTCGCTGCTTTGATGCTCCATTTTTCTTAACAATGACCTGCAAAATAAAAGAGAAGAAAAGTGCCCCTGATCGCAAACAGCATGGTAATTGAAACCTTGGGCGAACGCTCTAAAAGGATAAGGTGGACGATGAATGGGCAACTCAGGAAAAGCTATACATATGTAAATAAAAACAAAGCTATAAATCATTACTCAGTACAGGTTCTCATGTCCTTTCATAGCCACATCAGCTGCATGTCCTATCCGTTGGTTTTCGGTTTCAAGCTGTGGCCTTGCAGCTCTCGTTCCTTCTTGCATCGCATCACGAACGTGCAAACCCAGAAATATTCTCCTGATTTACACTTTTAGACACCAATAACAATAATTTCGCTGCTCCTATCACTGCACTGTCTTCAAACGATTGCTACCTGCTGAAATCAACTGACCGAATCTGTAGGACAAAAAGCAGCAGAGGTTAGCCACAAATATTAGTGTTCCGGTTACAGCAGTCTTATTTCGAAATTATTTTGATTTCTATTGGCGTCAGTAACAAATTTAAAGGATCAACAAGTTGTCATTTAACGTTTTTGTGCAAAATATAAGCATTTTTCAAGTTAAGTGTGTGTATAACTAGACCTTCGCTCTAGCCACTTTTAAACCCACTGCGCACCTCTAGAAGCCTGCATAGTCGTGTTAGTTTTTCACGCATCTTCTGGCCCACAAAGGCTTTCAATTCATTCTCACTTCGGCGCTCCCTATCTCCTCTAAATGATCTTCCTAATTCAGTTGCATCCTTTTATATTCCTGTTTTATTCTGAGAGCAAGTTTACCGCTTGAAGAACTAATGCGTCTACATCATTTTGTTACCAAGTTCGAATTAATTTTATGCGTATTCACTTGTATATTACGCTTGCATATTCGTGTATTCTATTCCTTTAATAGTGGCTATAGTTCTGTTAATTCCTAGGAATACTTTGGCAATCGCTCCACCTCTGCTACTTAACAGGATGCAAAAGATTTTCTAAACAGTGTCTAATAAGGCGTTGTCTTCTAAAAGCTTCGAGCAGAATAATGTTACTGCGTAAAAAAATAAATTTTGGAAGTTAATTTTTGTAGAGTCACCTACCGTTATCGAACCTCTACAGTCATTTAACATAATCGATGCCAAAGAAATGAAAACGCCCGTGTTGTTTGGGTACAGGTGACCAGTTTCCAAAGCGACAGACACAGTTTGGCTTAATCAGCTTTATCCGCTGAGATAGCTCGTTACCATCATCATCATTTATTTTACCCAGAAAAGCCTCTACACAGGCGTTACATAAGGAGGGGGGGAGGACAAAGTAAACACAATTAAAATAGGTAGAATACAACGTTATACAATAAAACATAATGTAATGCAATAAAATGGAAAGCGATACAATCACAATACGACGTTGATCAATGCTGATTGGCAAAAATGCTGTATTAGGCAGTAACCACATCAATAAAAAGTGTAATTGGTTGGAGAAGGTTGAGTCGAACGTGCAATATCTTTTATTCACTACAATTACTGATTAATGCGCGTTGAAATTTAGTATGGTAGTGCTCCTTTACAATGTAGTCGGGTAGGTGGTTCCAGTTTTCTATTGAAGGTGGCACAACCAGCCTCATACTCCATACGGACACCTAATAGGGCATATATTTCTACCCCCGAGAACTCCTCATATTTTGAGAACAGAAAGAAACACTAACCTTCGTAATAAGCACTGAAAATTGTGCCAGTACCTTCTCAGGATCCATTAAATTCCCTCCTCCGCCTCCTCCTCGTTCTCATGGTATGTGCCATTCAGCATGTGGACATCATCATCATCACCTTCTCAGGAAAATGTGTCGGACGCGCCTCGCAGGTTAAGCGTGCCCACACATGGAAGGCGATATGCTCCACCAGGTTTTCTCGAGAGCCATGCCAGCACGGTGTGCTGATTCAGCAGAGCACGCTTGGAAACTTCCAGAATCAATAAAGTTTTTCAGGCATTCTGACTAGCAATGGAAAGAGCAGTCGACCGAATGTGGACGCCACGTACAGATGGAGTATGTTGGGAGCCAGAAGGGTTTGAGAAGGTTTTGCAACGAAAAAATAAACAGGTCTAGCGGACGCGATTTCCCCAAGGCGCGGGCAATGTTTGACCGCGACGAGGCGCCCAGTAACGCTGAAGAGAGAGAGAAACGCGGCGTCAGTGTTAGTCTAAGGTAAACGCACGCTGACCCATGCGCGGAGGCGCAGTTAAAGTTGGCGACAGCTGACATTCCTGGTTTTTGCTCCCGGTGAAACAAAAAGCGAATGTAGTAACCGGTGAGTGAGTGAGTGAGTGAGTGAGTGAGTGAGTGAGTGAGTGAGTGAGTGAGTGAGTGAGTGAGTGAGTGAGTGAGTGAGTGAGTGAGTGAGTGAGTGAGTGAGTGAGTGAGTGAGTGAGTGAGTGAGTGAGTGAGTGAGTGAGTGAGTGAGTGAGTGAGTGAGTGAGTGAGTGAGTGAGTGAGTGAGTGAGTGAGTGAGTGAGTGAGTGAGTGAGTGAGTGAGTGAGTGAGTGAGTGAGTGAGTGAGTTCCTGTGTCCCATATTGAGTAATGAGTCCTTAATAAGTCCATTAGTGAATAAGTTCCAGTGTCCAGTAATTTCCAATGTTCCTTCGCCGCGCCGCATAGTGACGCTCTTTGTGCGCAGAAGCGCGAAGAGTGTAAGCTCTTGAAAATGAACAAAGTTTTATTTAGTATTTCATTTTATGGTTGATCAGTTTCAACAGGTACTCTTGATTTCGTGGGTTGCGCTAAATGCGTGAACGCAGTTAGTTTTCTCTGCCTCAGAAGAATGCGCAAGAAGAGTAACTTTTTACAGAGGTAGTCAGACTACAAAAGCGGGTACACCATGAAAAGAAAGAATGCGAAATCCAAAATGGCTGCACCTTGTAGGTCCGTCATGAACTTCCGGCGCCTCAGAACGCTCCTTTAATATTAAGACCACTGGCATGGTGCGCCCATATATCCTCGCGCACTTCCATTTGCTATCACAGTGCTTGAGAAGTCCACAACTAGTACTCTTCAACTGCACGTGCACCTTTCACAGCGCGGAAAAAGATGTCAAGATATTGCTATGCTTTCATAAATTTTGCCAAGGGAGGTTTCCTCCAAGCTCTGCCATGTTCAAAGCAGCGTCTCTAGCAAAGAAGTTTGTTTTCTCATCTCTAGGATCACTATCTCAGGGAAGGCCGCCAACGCAAGCGATGTGATCAAATCTATTTCTGTTATTTTTATTAGCCCATGAGCGTCCAAGATCACCACGCGCCGAACAGGAGGCTCCTCTCCAAAGCACAATGAAAAATATCTGCGCTCGCTGCCACACAAGAGCGCATATAATGCGGTGCCGCATATATGAAGAAGGCAATTAGTGCAAGCATCGAAAACACTGCTAGCGTCACATGCGCTTGCTCAACCGTATCGTGTTAAACACCACGCCGAAAGAACACTCCAAAAATTGCTGAAGCCACCAATTAGCGGGGCCTTGGGGCATTATGCGTACGTTCAGCGTCCTTTGCTTCGCGTAAACGAAGTATGCCAGTTATGCGTTTGCGGGCCACGAACACGACACTGGATACCAGATTCATGAGGGCAACGTTTCTATCTGATCCGTGAGAAAGGAACTTGACGGCTTGCCATCTGCTCGAATACCTATTCATCAAGACAGCGCAAGCAACTTCAAATAAGACTGAGGGCCTGAAGCCAAACATCTACGCCCGATCATTATGTCAAATTATTTGCATATAAATTCGCCACCGCTCCCATCCTGCTCGTTGGAAACAAGAAACCTGCGCGGATTTCGAAACGTCTTTTGCTTTCGATTATGGAGAGGTACTGCTTCTTCATTTCTTTGGAGAACCATAAGGATTTGCTTCGAAATCTTGACTACGTTAAAAAGTTTTAGGAAAAGTATGAGAATTATAACTTGAAGCTAACTATACTCAAATGCGTCCATTTTGTTTAATATGTCTCTTTGAACATCCACAAATGAGGTGCAGGTGCAGCTACGCAGAATTAACCAAGATTTCGAACACGTAACTAGCGAAGACGGGCATGAACAAAACATTCACAATAGGGACCGAGGTATAAAGCAGAACCAGAGTTCTCTATCCCTAATCTGTATTTCTCTCAACAAGCTTTCTTTCGGAAGGATTTTAATGGCAGCGTTCTCAGTAAAATTGAAAGTTCACAGACGGCTATTCCCGAAGAAAGGAAAAGTGGACTTTCCAACTTGGGGACGACATCGCAAATTTTGCGCATTCAAGCCCTGGGGACAAGCTCATAACTCTTCCAAATCGTGCGTCTGCTATAAACCAGGTACGAAAGAGCCAGGTAGCAGCAAAGAAGATCGATCTCGAAGCGAACTCTACCTAACAATACGCGCTTCACTAGAGGTGCTCGACGAACGTACTTGTCAAAGTCACGCACAGATTATTACACATCCTAGCAAGCCGGAAATCGGTCCTAGTAAGGGTGCTCAGATCGCTCTAGTCTGAGCATACGAGCGAAGCCTGTACCTGCGGAGGCACCGACGACCATTATAAGAACAAGAAAGGTTGAAAAGTAGAAGTTGAAGAGCAAAGAATACGGAAATATAAGTGTATTCATAACTAGCAGAACCGTCATTAATTTTCGGCAGAAAGCTGGAACTGCAAACATCTTACGCACAGGCATGTTATTAAAAAGTTTCGCGTTGGTTCACACAGTCAAGGCTCTACGTATTAGGCGAGTTTGTAAGGATTTTTCTTATAGCGACCATGACACGACTATCAAAGCAAGCAAAAAATTTCTCCTTTACGTTTCTCCGGTTATCATGCGGTTATCGTCCTCAAGAAGATGACTGCTAGGCTACTGAACTTTGCAGCTGAGAAAGCGTTTGAAGCTTAGAAATGAAACGGCATATTCCTTGTATGCTCCTTGTAGTTCATGTATATTGGTCTGCCTGTAACAGGTTGATGCCCCGCAGAAAATTCCGATCTTGATTGAGAATAAATCTCACGTAGGCGCAGCACAAATCCAGACGTGGCATAATGCTCACGTCCTGGTTGCTACAGGGTAGAACAATCACGTGCTCGAAGCAAGTACAGTTGTTCAAAACGCCCGAAAATAAAGAGGACTAAACCGCATTCCTAATTCTTCGTCCTAATTGTTGCCACAGAAGCAATTAAGCCCACCACATGCGTCCGCTAGCAGCGGAGCACACACGCGCTTGTTAGGCGCATGCTCGCAGCGAAAGCCGCGCACGCAGCAGTAGTAGTGGCGCTCCGTTCCTAATCGATAGAAGAGCCGACAGCGAATATGTGCGATTGCCGCTTTGTTTACGAGGAGACACGCAGAGCCCCTTTACTTCCTGAGATATATCTTTCCTATTTACAGGTTGCCAGTGTGGCGGTGCGATGAAGGTGAGATACGTTTGCCTCGCTGAACATTGCTGCAGAGGGCCTATAAAATAATATTGCAGACGGAAGTGGATTAATTCTGCGAGCGCTGGTCACTACCTTTTTTCGAGAACTCACAATCGAAACTTATGCATTTCTCGTCATTTCCCGGCCCTGGTGCGTGCTCAACGGCCGGTCCCATATTGACGTTCTCAATCATACCCGCTTCGACCCCATGGGGCCCACGAACTAGGCTCGACGCCCAATTATTCCAAAATTCGTAGGTTGGTTGCCTGACGGAATAAGTTTGGGAGAGGGCTTTAAACCTCAGTCATAAATTATATAAGATAACCTGTCCTCTCATGCCTCACATTAATATCCCGGGATGCTAATTAGGAAGCGTAAACCGGCAGAGCTGACGTCATCTTTAAAAATTTGCATATAAAAATTGCGCATCCAGTTGCGAAATTATTAGTGAAACAGCTGCAGAAACGTCTTACCACCGATCGCCCATAGAAGCCCAGATATTCTACCAAGGCTGTGCTTTTCGTTTTGTTAAACAATTTTCCTGATACTCACGCTTCAGTACATCTGGTTGCACTGCGTTCCTATTAAGGCGTGATTGGACCTTATCTGTTATCGAGATGAACTCTGAAGTCAGGGAGCAAAGAGGGTTGGCGTGAAGAGCTGGCGCATCAGGGTTGCCGGAAACTGCAGACGCAATAATGAACTTGAAAGTACGGCAAAATCAGACATCTGATGCGACAAATATGCGAGAGCAGTTGGATTTACCCTCGATGATTACTTTGATTACGTTACTCTAATGAATTCGTTTACTGTAAGCCGAGGATTCACACAAGCGACGAAATTTTTCTGGTGAGTAAAGGTGGGAAATGGTAGTGTTGCTGGGTGCGTGCGTAACCGGGTGGGTGGGTGGGTGGGTTGGTGGCGCTTTCGGAGGATTTAGGTGAGGTGGGGACGTGTGTCATTTGGTGTAGGTGGGCGGATGGGCAGCCAGAGAACCAGCTAGAGGATTGTGCACGTGCACAAGAGCGCACGAGAAAATTACCATAAAAGTAATCAGTGCAGTTCACAACAGTCTAGCGGCTGATATCATTCCACTGACCCGAGCAGCCGTGCGCCAGATCCGTGGCCGAAAGCCCCAGTTTTTATTTCTTTTACCAAAGATGGCGCTCCTTTTCAGGAGCAGTAGCATCACTCAAAGGGGCTTCCGGAGCCTATACTCTGTGCGCATGAGCCGTATCGTCTTGTTGGTTGTTGCTATTGCTTTATATAACTGTACAATCTGCATGTTCATTGTCACAGCCATCATTGTCCTAATTTTATTCGCCTTTCTTTCTCTACAGAGCTTACTAGCAGCCTAGGCCTTCATTGACCAGGCTCAGCTGGAAGATTTTTTTAAAAAAATAGCCTCTTTCACTTAATGACTTATTTTAAAAGTCTCTTATTTGAATCCTGCACATTTGCTCTCAACAGATTTATGTATTCATTAGCAAGACATTCACTTAGCGCCTCTATTGCACAGCGGTTTGAAAGGCACTATATGCGGCAGCGCAGGGACCGGCGCTAGTAATTAAGACAGGAATAGGATTATTACTTCTTCGCGGGACCAGGACCGAGGAACAAGAAAAAAGCCCAAAAAGAGGAAGCAAGTACCATTAGCAAAAGGCACCCAGGTTTATGAGCCGCGAGCGATGTTCATTACTCCATTGCCGAGCGGCGTGCACTAGAGAGTCATGCATTGCTGCCCAATCTCTGTTTAGCCACCGCCCTAGCTCCGTTTTCACCTATTTACTGACCCTTTAATGCAGCGCCTACGGTGGAACCAGAACGAAGAAAGCAGGTCTTCCATGTATGCATTCTCGGCCGCCATCGAATCATGACACCGAAGGAACGACCAAAAGCCAACCGCTGTATCAAATTAGTGATTTTGAAGAATTGGTAATCGATTGGCATTCGACACCAGTGAACAAAGCCAAGTGGTCGCGCAACGTCTGTTTCTCTGCTGCCAGTCGGTATTGAGCCTTCTTGCATTTATACTTTCAATTATTTGAAAGGCCTCAATGGTGACATGGTGTGAGGAGTTTGTGGAGCACAGAGAGATTAGTACAGGTGTGCTGTTCTCGATACATGTTTTGTCGTATTTAGCAGCCAGCGGGCGTTATTATGAAAAATGCCCATATTATGCCGGCAATTTCTGGAGATTGACGATCACACTCTGCAGGTTCATTCGATGCTGGCTACATAAAAAGCTACTTAAATTTAAGTGATTCAGCTGGGGATGCATACAATTTGTCTGTAGCCGACATTCTGTACTAAAGATGCTGCGCTTCGCTTCTCAGAATGGGGACCTCCGGTGAACATGTGTTTTTTTTGTTTGCTTGTTTTGTAGCTATAGATCTTTCAAGGCCTCTGAATATGCTAATATCTTAAGCTAACGAATCCTTAAACATAAATGAGTCGAAATAAGTATACAGGGGCATTAAAAGCTGTGTCGAGTTTCGGTGTGGTCTAGAAGGATGCGACACAAATTATGTCGCTTATCATCTGGAAGGGCGGTCATTTTCCTAAGATATTACGGAATGTTCCTTTAACAAGACGGTAAATTTCGAACATTTTCCTCAAAATGAAAGATAATTTGCGACTCAACGTTGATCAGACAAATAATTATTTCCGAGAAGTTCATTTTCTTCACAGATAAGTTATTTGTGGGCCAATCCAAACTGGTAGCATTTTACTCATTTCCGTTAGAAAGTGAAATAACAATGCTGTTACCCGTCGGAGGTGGCCTGTTTGCTACATATAATCTGAGATATAACGTCATGGCTGGAAATAACGGCGCCGAAAATGGCTGCTGGTGCAATTTTTAGAACATTAATTATTATCATGACGAAATTGTGAAATTACCGCTTCGTCTTAAAGTGCTTTGTGTTGTGAGGAGGTCTTATGGCACTACGGCGATCATGCGTCAAGCGCTAGCTCTAATGACTTTGCTCAGTAGGTAAGAAATAAAATGGTTTCAAGATATTAAAACTCCTTTAGGATTCTTGCCGTTAGACAGTGAAATAAGAATGCTGTTACCCACCGGAGGTTGCAAAATGGAGTGCATTTGCCAGGTACTATCGAATGTTACACGGCAGTTTAACCAGCAACCCTTAAGGAATAAATGTACAACAGCTGCATCTTACAGGCGCTCACTTTCCTTCACAGGTGCACGGTAGCCTACTGAGCATCGCTTGGTTAACCTTCCTGCCTTTCTGTCCTTCTGTTTCTATCTCTCTTGCATCTTTGTCGAAACTAAAAATAGATGAAATTTTAACCAGTGCATTATATTCCAAGAGAAAGTCTAAGCGAAAAGAGATGTGTTCGTTGTAGAGTAAAATAATTTTTTTCTTAGCTGTTCCGCTTTTGTGCACGAGAATAAAAGGTGGTTTACTGTGAGCTCATCTCCTCGTTTCTCATACAGGATTTGTCTTCTTTTATTATTAAGAAGTTATGTTTCAGGTGTCTGTGTGTCTAAACGAAGACTGCATAAAATTACTTCAGTGCAACGTTCTTGTTGTGTGCACGACTTTTATTCTCTTGAGACGGTTTACCAGGTGTAGCTTATTATTGACTTGATAATTCTATTTTCTCTGCCAGTTATTTCTCAGCTTTTACTCTATTAACTTCAAGCAACCTTTGCAGAGAATGTGTACTTTCTTTACTTCCTTGTTTAGAGATCGTCTCTATAGAATCAATTCATAGTTTACTCCAAAATTATTTTGCCTATGGAGTTAATTTTTACAATTAAATGGGCAGTGCCTCAAATACATGCCTGGAGTTCACCATTCTCGTGACTAATGATGATGGGAGGCACACTTAAGCCGAGGGTCTTAAAGGTCCGAAACCTTGGCATCGGTTCAACCATCGTGTGCCCGTTTTCCACGGACGCCACGCCACGCGTGGCTAGATGTGTGTCGGCCGGTCCCACATGTGCTCAGAAACCCGTGGTCTCGCAAATCACCAACATCTACCTGTTAGAGATGCCTCTGCTGGGATTAATGCGTTTTACAGAGGCATATTTATAGATACGTCTCGGGAAAAGCAGACGTCCGACTCTACGTTTTCAAATCCACACGCACCGTCAAGTTGCGCATGCGAGAAGAGGCATAAAAAAGAGTGAAAAACTTTTCATGCATGAATACTTTCAGTTTTCTCTCTTTAGTCGCTATCGCAGCCGTTTCTACAGCGTTCTTCTGCTGAGCCACGCTCTGGCTTCTTTTTTCACGTCCCCAGCACATCAAGGAAAGGCAGTAGGGCAGCTGTCTTAGTAGCACGACGAAGGGCGTGTAGCTCGCTAAATTTTCTCTAGATAAATCCACATAGTGCTGGTTAATAGCGCTGATTAAATAGGGCACGCTGATCAGGAAAGAACTGGCATGGTGTCGTGGGAATGAAGACAGACACAGGACGCTATCACGCACAAATTCAAACACATACACGAAAGCCGCGTTCACTAACGGTGAACTTCACGAACAACATGCATCAAGAGGACGTGAGTACCGTCTTGTCCGTAACCGTCTATAACTTCATGAACAGCATGCGTCAAGAGGACATGAGTACCGTCCTGCCGCAACCTTCTATAACTGCACGAACAACACGCGTCAAGAGGATATGAGTACCGTCCTGTCCGAAACCTTCTATAACTTCACAAACAACATGCGTCAAGTGGACATGAGTTTATGAGTTTATGGGGATTTAACGTCCCAAAGCGACTCAGGCTATGAGGGACGCCGTAGTGAAGGGCTCCGGAAATTTCGACCGCCTGGGGTTTTTTTACGTGCACTGACATCGCACAGCACACGGGCCTCTAGAATTTCGCCTACATCGAAATTCGACCGCCGCGGCCGGGATCGAACCCGCGTCTTTCGGGCCGGCAGCCGAGCGCCATAACCACTCAGCCACCGCGGCGGCTTCAAGTGGACATGAGTACCGTCCTGTCTGTAACCTTCTATAACTTCACGAACAACATGCGTCAAGAGGACATGAGTACCGTCCTGTGCGTAACCTTCTATAACTTCACGAACAACATGCGTCAAGAGGACATGAGTACCCTCCTGTCCATAACCTTCTATAACTTCACGAACAACATGCGTCAAGAGAACATGAGTACCGTCCTGTCCGTAACCTTCTATAACTTCACGAACAACATGCGTCAAGAGGATATGAGTACCGTCCTTTCCGTAACCTTCTATAACTTCACAAACAACATGCGTCAAGTGGACATGAGTACCGTCCTGTCTGTAACCTTCTATAACTTCACGAACAACATGCGTCAAGAGGACATGAGTACCGTCCTGTGCGTAACCTTCTATAACTTCACGAACAACATGCGTCAAGAGGACATGAGTACCGTCCTGTCCATAACCTTCTATAACTTCACGAACAACATGCGTCAAGAGAACATGAGTACCGTCCTGTCCGTAACCTTCTATAACTTCACGAACAACATGCGTCAAGTAAACATGAGTACCGTCCTGTCCGTAACCTTCTATAACTTCACGAACAACATGCGTCAAGAGAACATGAGTACCGTCCTGTCCGTAACCTTCTATAACTTCACGAACAACATGCGTCAAGAGGACATGAGTACCGTCCTGTCCGTAACCTTCTATAACTTCACGAACAACATGCGTCAAGAGGACATGAGTACCGTCCTGTCCGTAACCTTCTATAACTTTACGAACAACATGCGTCAAGAGGACATGAGTACCGTCCTGTCCGTAACCTTCTATAACTTCACGAACAACATGCGTCAAGAGGACATGAGTACCGTCCTGTCCGTAACCTTCTATAACTTTACGAACAACATGCGTCAAGAGGACATGAGTACCGTCCTGTCTGTAACCTTCTATAACTTCACGAACAACATGCGTCAAGAGGACATGAGTACCGTCCTGTCCGTAACCTTCTATAACTTTACGAACAACATGCGTCAAGAGGACATGAGTACCGTCCTGTTCGTAACCTTCTACAACTTCACGAACAACATGCGTCAGGAGAACGTGAGTACCGTCCTGCCCACAACCTTCTATGACAACCAAACTTCGCGAAATACGCACATCTCCAGGAGTGCAACGCTGAAACGGCTGAAGCGGCTAGAAATCGACCTCCTCTTTGTCAAAGCAGTCCGCATTCGACAGTGCAAGCATACACAGACATAATACACGAATCACGAGGCCTCCACGGTAATCGCAGAATAATAGCAGACTAATACTCACGACAGTTCAATAATTTCTCAATCAAAATCTCTCTCAACGGCGCTCAATAGCATCTCTCCGAACCCAACTTCAGGTCAGACTGTGCGCTGATATTAACAGCACATGTTTGGTTATCGCCATGGGCAATTTTTATGATTTACTATCGTGTACAATCGTGAAAAACTACGGTTTATGGTTTATGGAGGTTCAAGGTCTCAAAGCGGCTATGAACGTAGTGAAGGTTCTTCAGAAACTTTAACCAGCTGCAGTTCGTTAACGTGCCGTGACATTGAACTATACTACACAGGCCTCTAGCATTTCGCCTCCATCAAAATTCGATCGCTGTGGCGGGGTTCGAACACGCGTCTCTGCGTTCAGCAGTCGAGCGCCATAACCACTAAGCCAGCGTGGCGGCCGCGTGAAAAATTATCACTAACAAAAATTGGTGATTGATTTTTTTCGTGAAAAATAATGAGCCGTTGATAGCGCGGCCAAGATTCGGCTTCGTAATGAATTCATCTCTCATTTTATCTAAAAAATGTAGTTCACATCATACAGGCCTCGCGAAACTTTGTGAATGGAGACAGGCGATCAGGGGATGTTCAAAGGCAGGCGCGCTTTTTCTACCGTTTTACGCACAAGAGAGCATATATCCTCATCAGCTGTGTGCGAACTGCATGCGTACAGATCCCCCGTCCGTAAATCAGAGCCGGAGCTACTCGTAAACTACAGGTGGCAAAAAAAGAAAGAAATAACAGGATGCAACGTGATCCCGTATTACGTGCTGAACAATAGTGCAAAGCTCTACGGCTCTACGCACATGCCAGTAGTGTAAGCGGTGCTTGAATGACCATATAAGTCAACAAAACTTCAATGTGTACACAGAAACCTGTATAAATGAAAGCAAATTGAGATAGGTGCTATACGAACAGAGAGGCGTGAATTCAGTTGCAAAATGCGTGAAGTTGCGAATGATATTAATAAGTTGAGCAAAAATGTACAGAAAAGTATCTGTTACAATCAAGTGCAAAAACTAGTAAATGTCTCCCACTGCGTGAACGAGTTGCGTCTGCTGCCACCATTTGGCGCACGCTCCTCTCACGAGAACAAAATGTGGCTCGCTTCGAATATCGTCTCTTCCTATGGATGACTCGGGGATGAACTGAAGCTCCCCACCATTAACAGGATTTCACTCTACAATTGTTTACGCTCTCTTGAACAACACGTTAGGCCACGTGCTAACCTCTTACACATTTTACATTACAGAACACTAAGGCCGCAGTCTTCTGCCCAAGCTTTTTCAGAGCCCATCGTTTTGTTATTACCAGCCAGCCTTTAATTAAAGTCTGTGGCAGTACTGCTGATCATTATCTTCAAGCACGAAGTGTTCATTAAGTATCCCACACCTTAAGGTCAGTTGTCCATCTTTTTTCAGCGGGAAAACACCAGGCACTTTCGCCACCTCTAATATTAGTGACCGCGCAAATTTTCCGTCATCGCCTTCTTTTCGAGCTCAAAGTGGTGTTGGCAAACTAAGCGAAAGTGGAAGAAGGGTTTGTGCTAAGTCCATTACGTTTACCGGTGAAACTGGGCATTCGTGCGAGAATTCAATCTAGAGAAGCTTCCAAGAGTGAAAACGAGACGCATCGCAATTTTCCCGCATCGTGGAAAACACGTCGCTCCAGACTGAACGACGAGTTGCGCGGTTGCAGCCGACCGCCTCGGTTCCCAGTGGTCACCCACAGAGAGGCCCGAGGTTTGAGGCAAAGGAAAGCGCCTCGAGTGTAACGGTCAACATTAATAAATTTAGGGGAGCATGCTCATCAACTTTATAAGGACTGACCATACGCTGCGTTTACTTTGCAATATATTTCAAGCAGGCCTATAGCACGAAGGTAATAAAGAAGTGTAATTAGCTAATGTGCTACTTGCACATAGCAAAAAAGTAAGACATAAGAAAATTTTCGAACAATATCTTTTCTTCCACATGAAGCACATATTGTCACTTACTGTGTTACAGTAATTCATCGAGCAATTCACGCATTCTTCTTTAAAGCCCCTCTCTCATGGCAACCTATCCTTAGGGGTTTTCAAGACATGTAAGGTATTAATAAATCATTTACTAAGTAACTGCCGATAAATCTTGCATTTATAAGCATCATAATCGCACGAAATTAACCTGACCCTATGTTAGCTTCACCACGCTTCACAAAAAGTGCCAAAGCTGCAAACGATAATACTGGGAAAGATTGTCCTACCTTATGTAAGAGTGATATTCTGTTTTGGTTGGGCTACCTTCTTAGTGAACAAGGGCAAACAAAAGCGCTCGCCCCGTTAGCACGAGAAAGTTCACTGTTCTCAACACGAAAATGAATTTGTGATTCCATGGAAGTCTATATCATAAGTAGTTTTAGGGGATCCCTTTACATAACTTTACTTTTCGTTCGTATTTGTATGCGAGCACTTGTGCGTCGCTGCACATCGAATTTTTTTGACATTCCACACGATCTCACTAACAATTCCTTAAAAAAAAATAAAAAGAAGCATAAACAGCGTCCTGCTGTCACTCCATGAAAACTGAATACAAGAAACGAATCTCTATGAAAAGAAATCCAATCTACTTCTCAACAAACAACGCACTGAAGGAAAGGCAATAAGGTTGACAGAAGATTGGCAATCACAAAGATGTTTTACACACTTGTGAGCGTCTCTTGTGCATTATATTTCTCGCTTTTCTTTAGGCTTTCCAGAGAAACCTTGTCAGTGTCGGAAGGAAGCAAGAAAAGCTGTGAGACGTAGCGTCCTAGGGAATGTAGCTTTTCAAAAGTACACAAGGAAATAATTAAAACAATCGTGCAAGAAAATAACAATTCGCAGTGCCAGTTGGCGCCCATCCTTATATGGATTCAACTGTCGCAGCAACTATCTGACTCTGGGTGGACACCGGAACCGCGCCCTGATATAAGCGATGAAAGTGGAAAGAAAAGGAAAGGAAAGGAAATGGCGGAGTCACTGCCCCCCTTTTTGGTGAACACCTCAACCACGACGTGAGGGGTGGGGGAAGGGGTGCAAGGGCGATTGAAAGAAAATAGATCAAATGAGATGCCGCAGTGAACGGCTCCGGAATGATCGACTACTGGGCAATTTAAAGTCCAGTGGCATTGAACAGCACACGGGCACATTTGCGTTTCGCCTACATTGAAGCGCGGTCGTGACAGTGATATCCGCAAAACGCAAGCTACGAGAGGAAGCAGGCACACATGCTACCGCCTTTCACGATCAGCGCGTGAAGGCAAGTGCCAACACGTGCGGGCTCGCTTGCTCCGCACAGGGCTTCATTACTGACAAGTGACACAAACGCTGGAATTAACAGGCTCTGCTGCTGCGCAAGCGTAACGTCTTACTTGAGGCCATGCGAAAGTTGTAGCCTATTCCTAAGTCGTATCTAAGTTGAAGATCGCTCCCTTCCGCTGAAGTGCTACGCGAGACGTGAACCAGCACAGCGAAGAACCAGCAGCTCGAGAAACAAAGACCGCTTCATTTCCGGGGCACCAAAAATAACCACAGTGCCCTTGCCGTTTGAAAAACACAGCACAGGGCGCCCGGACGAGCGCTAGAAGTACTGCATATGGAAGCCGAGAGGTGAAAACAACAGTAAAAAAAGCACAGCTCAGATGAAAATTGAAACGCCTGGAAATTGAAACAACACAAACGCTCCGCCAACAGCTAAAATGACAAAAAAGAAACGCTTTCGCGTACACTGACGAAGGAATCGCCGTCGCTCAGCTGACAGACTCGTTGGAAAAGTATGGATCAGACGACGCTGTCCAACGGCAACGCACAAAAAGCCCGTTGCCCACTCTTTCCTCGCTTCTTTTCACAAGGCCCTGTTTCCCGGCTGTTCGCGCGCAAGGATTGGAATGACGGCCCTGTTCTGTGCTCATACCCAAGGGAGCGCATGTAGTTAGGGCGTGCGTTTCAAAATGCGTGCTACCGCACATTCTGCAGCCGAGGGTCTGGAGGCCCGACAAGCTCTAAGCATGGCGTGCACCGCAGGAAGGTGTTGCGAGTTCTAAGGCGGCTCATAGATACCGGTCGCCACCCACTGCTATACATGCCATGGCCATTCACTACTGAACGTGTCCAGTCTTTCCCTGATTCGGCTCTTCAAAGTTTAAAGCATGCTTAGCCTCCTCGACTCCTTGCCCATCATAACTTGACTTCCACAGCAGCCGCTGTTTTAATTGTGGAGCGTTCCTGGTTACCGTCGCTGCTTTTGGCACTTTTCGTGCCGCCACTCATTGCTGCTTCTGTTTTCCTTGGGCACTCAGCATCTGTCGCTGGTTTCGGTGCTCGAAGCAGCATAGCGCTTTCCTTGTTTTAATCGGCCATAGCGACGCGTTTGGCCGCCTTAGCAACACTCTCAAGTTAGAGTACGGGTACATGAAGGCTGTCATTGACGTCATAATCCTGCCTTCCTATCCCGTGCCTCAACTAGCTGAAATGCACAGCCACGGGGGCAGCGATGCCTTGCGATGTCAGTGCACATTAAACATCCCCAGGTGGTCGGAGGCCTCCATTACGGCACGTCGTTCTCTTTTTCTTGTTCCACTTCCATCTTACTGCCGTCTTTCACGGTTTGGTTGAAGCGTATACACAGAGAAGAGAGACAATTACTGCTCCTTTTGTTTCTTGAAAATTAATCTTCGTTTGTTTTTTTGAAGCCTTTGGAAGTGCAGAACGAACGGGTGAAAGATTAGGAAGGCAGTGACGTGGCGCAAGATTTTTCTAGTTATACATGTCTAACTTTCTTAGGCGAAAATTTTGAATATTTGAATACCTTAAGGTACTGTCATCGAAATATTGAATGTAATGATCCTTTATTAAGATGCGTAGTAAAAACTTTCGTTTGAAGTTTTTCCATCGCACATATTTAGTAGTTACGATAGCCACTGAGAACATTGTTGATAATAGCAAGAACGTTAATAGGCAAAATAAAATGCAAACCGGCCAATGTGAGATCTGCGGATATAGTGACTGTTATACGGAACTCTTACAATATATGCAAAAATTGTTTTGATAAACTCCTTCCCGTTGTAAAGCGTTTTTGTCTATAATTGTTGAGTAAGAAAACCCCGCTCGAGAGCCTGCGCAGTGGTCGATTGGTCTAAGGCGACAGAAAACAAAGCAGTTTTTCTAGGTCCAGCGCTGGTGTGAATTTTGATTCCTTATGCTGAATGCTTTAGTTTGTCGGGGCACGCAATCACAGCCACTATTTTATTGAGTTCTCTCTTAACTCGGAGTAACACGACAGCCATGTAGCACCCCCTTCCGGCCAGCTGGAGCAACCGCCGACTTTCCCCGTCTCCACAGCAAGCTATCGGCCCGGAATACAGCAATGGTTACGCGCTTATTAGAGATTCGTGCCAAACGTGCCCTCGTGCTGCATTTCCTTCCCATGATTTTGAAATTAGGAGTTGTTCAGCGGTGCGAATCATCATTTGTAGTGCGCTACCACTAAGTGCTCTACTCACCGATGTCCCCAATCTTCGAAGCCCGCTTGCCCTGAAATAAAAATAAAAATTAATTTATAACCACGGAGGTCTTTGTGGAAGGAGAGTATTTTTTGGCAATTCAAGCCCGCTTTCGAAAAACATAATTCTGAATTACGCGTTAAATATTCGTTTGAAGCACCTCATACGGTTTTAGGGGTTTTTTTTTCTTTTTGACTAGCATGAGCAGATTTTTCGAACTTCAACGATCATAGCACTCATTCGCTAACCTTCATAATCTGTTAATGAGCTAGGTATGCATCTGAACCCAGCAACATAATGAATAAATGACAGATGTGGAAGTAATCAGTAAATATGTTTTGAACTCCAAGCCATGGAGCTTACATGAATTAACCGTTATTGAAGAACGTCAGTGACTAGTGTTAAACTAAATGCTTGAAGAAACCAAAGGCGGCATCCATGATAGCAGGCGAACACAGATGTTGCATAGCAGGAATACTCGCCACAAGAGTAAAATTCACATAAAAATCAAAATCATTACAAGTCCGGATACCGATCAAATGAAATGAATACATGTAACCAAAACACACGCAAAACTTGTTACAGAGATCAAAATCCTGCCAATCGCCTAAGCCTCAGGTGGCTAGGGTTTCTGGTAAAAAGTATAAATTCACTTACAGGAGGTAATCCTTCCCCCTATGCTTTCCTCGCTTTCACTCACTGCTGGATTTCATTATTGTATTTTCACAAGCCCCTCAATTCTCTAGCCTTTTCTGTGTTAACTAGCTTAACGAGCGTCTCGGCTTCGGCAGGCTTATGCCATAGAAAGCGTAAGAGGGTTCTTGCACAACTCCCACCCTCAAAGTTCCATCATGTAACATAGAACTTGCGGTATTACAGGACGCTCCTACATACGCCGCTAAGGCCGAGGGTGGCGCTGGTGAACACTCCCAATGTTAGGTTACGTGCAACATAAATGCCCTCGAAAGTAAAAGACTGAAAGACCGCCGTCGTAGCTCAGTTGCTAGAGCACCGCACGCGAGCTAATATCAATTTGGTAAACACCACAAATTAAAAAAAATAAACACTTCTCGATGCTTTCCTCGGATTTATTCACTCTTGGCTTTCTTGATATCATACCTATTATGCGATAGCGTACGAGCCCCATGTCTTCAAACCAACCGGCTGTGTCACACGTAGCCACCTGCCATGTCGCAGGTGACACACTGATGTTGCACCTGCCACGGGTGGCGCACTTAAGAGGGAGCTGCAACCTGCAACCTGTCACGTTTGGCAGGTGGCAAAGAGGAAAGGCGAAATCTGCATCCACGCTTCTAGGGAAAAGGAGGGAGGGACAGGGAGTTGGCTGCCACGACAGGAACCTGTCACCTGCCAAGGTCAGCACACGGAAGAGCGAGGTGCGACCTAACATTTTGCTGCCAAGGTTGGCAGGTGTCAAAGTGAAGAGAGAGGGAAAAAGAATCTCTTTTTCTACATGTAGGAAAGAGTAGGGGAAGAATACCGAGGACGGCTACACTCAAAGCAGGAATGTGCTACATGAGATAGATTTTTGGCACGCTCGCAACGAGATTCTTATGCGGTTGCATTGCCACAGGCGATCGTAATTAGGCGCGTTTCAAGTTACTTTAATATATATATATATATATATATATATATATATATATATATATATATATATATATATATATATATATATATATATATATATATATATATAACCTCCCGACTTTCATATTTGCTCGTAACTACTTGTCTGTGCACGGTAGAAAAAAAGAACATGCGCCTTTTCAGGCTGACATATATTTCACAAGTACGAGTGACAGGGCATGAAGTAGAAATTCGTAACACTAATGGCAGTTATTATGATACGGTATAATGAACTGTCTTAAACAATTTCGAAGCTCAAGCCTTTACTTTCTTGAGCAGATATTTCTTCTAAGCTAGTCAGTCCATGCCAGCATCAGCATTCTACCCCCGATCCCCAGATCGCCAGTGCAATCCTACCTTCCACAAACCATATTGACACCTGAAATTACGGTCGGGCTATTGCCTATTCAGATCACGAGGACAGTATAGGGTATGCCGGTCAGCCGATGCCCTGCTGTTTTGATCACGTCACTTCGTTCGTTTGTTCAAGAGAAAAGGGCGATGACGAAGGTGAAAGAGGTACAGTGGCAGCTCATGTAAACCGAAATTGATCCCAGCGACGAACACCAACCGATACGTGTTAAGCCAAGCGAAACGAAGCAATCATTGGCGTCAGGAGCCGTAACCCCAAGCCACAGCCACCGGTATTCGCCAGACTGATAGGCGAGCAAGTTTCATTTATGGCTTCGCTGTACCGAGTGTGAAGGTTGCTTTTTCATCGTTTTCTTACTTTGCTGGCTTTATGCCTTTTTTTCTGAAGGCACCTGAATCTATGTTGTTTGCACCCTGTGACCTATGATATTTGACACCGTTCTCTCTTGCACGCAGCCAAGCCCTCTAAGCTACCTTCTACTGCTTTCTCTGCGGCAAAGCCACACCTGCTCCACGCGAAGTGCAGTCCGCAAGACTCCCGATTTTTTCGAAAGAAGCGCGCAACTCGTCTAGGTCGTTCCTTCAGATTGTGATACGGGGCGTTTTGCATCAACCGCGCGACGAAGCCTGCATGGTGCGCGCCTGCTCAATCTCTGCAAGACTGCGGCTGCGTCTTCCTTTTCCCGCGACTTGACTCGCGTCTATCTCCTCTGGCGCTGCGAGTAAGCGATTTCTGTTACTCGTTTCAGGTACCTAGAAAGGTTTTAAGGAGTATATGTTTGTGCTTAAAAGTTTTTTTTTTACTTTCGACCGATTTAGAGAGCAAGCTGAAATACAGTAAACAACCTGGGGCGCCATAATGGAAAGGAAACAGGCCTGCTTGACGCAGAAACGCTTCCTATGTTGAGGCAAATAGGAGGCACCCATGAGTGTGAAAATAAAGAGAAAATAGTCGTGACGGAAAGTGGAATCGCGATTACTCTGCCGCGGGTTTTAATAAAACTCACAACATTCAATCAGGCAGATTATAAAAAAAATTAAACGATGCAATAGACTTAAGAATTTAGAGACAGCAGCGAAGTTGTACTGTTTTCACTGCAGACCCAAAGACAAACAGACACAGAGCATTCTTAGCGCTGATAATGAATGCGAAAACGTTATACGGCTGATTCGCAATGCTATCCGGTGGTGTTCACTAGCAGCAGTGGTCTGAAAATTCCCCAGTTACGTCGCTATGGTCTCGCACGAAGTCAGCAGTAGGCCTTAAGATAGTGACGTGACATCTAGAGCAAATAAACACTTCTTTCGAATACTGGATCGACAACCGTCTCTGGTAACCAGGCATTTCGCAATCTCGATTTCCTTCCTGTCGAAGAGGCACTTTTTGTATTAAGTTGAAGGCCAATGGGAGTGCGTGCGTATAATGTGGAATGCGGCACATGTAATGCGAACAACAGACAATGGTCATTTAACGTGCGGAATTGACTGCAAGGGAAAACTAACATACTAGGGAGTGAAAGAAAGTCAGGTTTGGCAGATGGTATTAGTGAATTTTTAGAAACAGGGATAGCGTGGCAGGCGCAGAGCAGGACTTACCGAGGGTGAGTGGGGGAGACCATGGAGATAGTAGGCCTGATGATGATGATAATTACATACCAAAGCCCGCTTTTCTAACTCATCTTTCTCTTTCGTCTCGTCACACTCTGCAGACCTTAGTGCTTGCCAGCCCGCGCTCTTCTTTGTCAACCGGAAGCTAGTTTCTTCTCTCCACTTTTCCCGACCCGTCTCTTTGTTTCTCGCATCTTGTACCCGTTCTAACAACCATTTTCACAGAATTATATTCACCAATTAGACTTCTTTTTACTGTCGCATCTCTGGATATTCCTTTCACCTTTGTAGTGTGCTTTCAATGCAGCCAAACTTCTATCAACAACGAAAACACCGGTTAAAATTTTTCTTTTTTCGGCGTCTAACTATAAAGTCAGTTTGGAAGCCGTCATTTTTGAGCTTCAGCAATAGTTTGTGAAAAATAGCGCCCCGATCAATAATTCTACTCAGTTCGTTTTTCCAGCCCGCGTTTAATTTTGAGCATCGCAGTCTCTTTCTCGAATAATGTTCACTTGTTAAAAAACATGCAACAAGCGCACATCACGACCAACAAAGAAAGCTCAAGAAGAAGCTGAAATTCGAAACCCAGGAAATATCCTGTTGTTTTAATCCGTAATCACGTTTATCTCTACAAAACCACGCTGTTTTAACTACATCTTACAATACATTGTTTTTGCTTCATCCCTCAGCCAGAAATAAGCGGACGTAAACCTGAATAATATTAATAGCGTTCACTAACCAGAGTACCTTAAATACGGAGTTGTCATGCTGTGAAAAATTGCTACATCGGCTAAGGTGCCGCATAACACTAATCATTAAGCGGAAAGCTGTCCCTCCAGCGGCGTTCTCCTTGCTGTTCGACACTGCAGAGGACGCTGTTCTTTCATTCGCACGCAGAATGCCGGTGGTGGCTTCGTTAACGGTCCCGACGCAGCCAAGGGGCAGCTACTCAGCACGCTTCCGACATGCCGCGTTCATCTGGCGACGATCTAGGTTTGACCACAATATATGGCGGCATTTCGTTTCGCCTCACGTACGTATGAATTTTTCTGTTGTAGACGCTTCTTCTCAGGCTTACGAGCCCGCCCTGTCACGACTAGTGGCTGTGGCTGATCCGACGGTCTCGCATCTGTCCTGACAAAGATACTGCACTCTCCGCGCGACCACCGGGCGGGGCTAACAAGACAAAGAGTCGATGGACGTGTGGGGTTCGTATGGCCTAGTCACATGATCTTGTCGGAACACCAGCGGAAGCACTGACGCCAAACCGCCAAATGAACCAGCAGCAAGCCAGCCCTGCGTGATCTGCGCTCTGACCTCCAGACAATACCAAGCGGCCACGTGTGCACGAGGAGGGCTTGTGCTACTCAGCTCATCGTGGGTGAGGTTTCTGTAACAGCCTTTATTTCTGAAAATTTTTCATTCCCTGTAATATTCTAAATATATATTGTTTTAATTCTATCAACTTATCTGACCATCGTGTGCATGGCAAAAGCAATTGACTCACAAATGGCGATCTCCTTAATACAAATGATAAAAGTTAAATTGAAAAAACACCAAGGCTTGTGTACCACATCGTCTGATTCCGATTTAATTGTGAAACAAAAGTAGTAGCTCACATTTTAAGTGCGAACAAGCGCTGCATAATGTGGGACATGAAGGATCTTTTTTAGTCGACCACTTGCTCAAAAATTCTGATTCGTTTTCTAATTCTGCCTTATTCTTTCGTTAACACTTTTCTTGGAAATCTCTTGGCTTCATTCAGTTGAATTTTCCGAATACCCGGCTTTATTTCGAAGTAAAGATCACTAGGAGAAACACGACGACTTCCGGATGATTTCATTCTACCCGAGGATCACTCTGACACAACCGAAAATTTCCCTGATCAATATCCCCTTTCTGAATTTTTTTTTACCAGAAGCCTATAAGATCAATATTTCCTCTCTCTCTTTGGCTTTATACATATCTTTCGATCCTGTATAGTCGGCGACATTTGAAGGTAAGGCCAGCGTGGATTGGTGAGAAATTTCAACTTTTCTAGCGTGTATTTTCAGTTAACTTTTCTTTGCTCTGAGCACCAAGGCATTGGTTTTTCACGAAACATGTTGCAAGATTGAGGCCCACAACAACACATATCCGATAACTTTCGCTTAAGCAAGTTCAAAGCTTAATTCAATTGTGAAGAGAGTGTGGTTTACATGAGGCACATTATGGATGGCCAGTTTGCAATCGAACGATTGTTCCGTTGAATATCAAACGTACACCTCAATGAGAATGCAGTCGCCCTGAATTGCTTCTAATTACCAACTGCCTGTGAAACCTCAATGGGCGACTTGAAAGGCGAACGATTTTATAGTAGAGGTAGAATATTAAACAGTGCTGAGAGACATATTCAGAATGGCAAGTTATTTTTGTGTGAAAGAGTCTTCAAGCTGTGCTGCGCATAACAATAGGGCACCTTTTACAGCTGAGGCATTTCAGCAGCTTCTAGGAGTCGCAAAAATACTGGCTGGCGTTTCTTGGTCAATGCGATAAAAAAAAACGAAAAACTTTTGAGAACAAAAAAATGAGAATAGGGCAAAAATTGAAAACTTATAAGCCGCATTCTCCGGCAGCTTATTATGCCTGTAGAAGCAATCTTTCATAAAAAAATGTAATTTGAAATTTTGAACACCAATTTACAGGGCTTTCGCGCAACATGTCTTTTTATGTCGTATTCCCGATTGCGTTTCCTTTTTTTGCGAACAAAATCTACACAAAGGGTACTGACAGTTAACGTGACCTGTCTTCTTGAGGTTTGAAATACATAAGAAAAACTGGAGGTTTTCAAAAGTCTCTGGCATACACGAAACTCGGCTACATGAGGAATGTCTGCGGCAAAGCAGCAGAGAGTAGGTCAAGGATCAAAACGGTTAACGGCATCCTAGTCGAAATGAAGAGGAAGGAATGGCTTAAGGAGAGCACGTAATGCGAAGGCAAGATAACCGGTGATCCTTAAAGGTAACGGAGCGGATTCAAAAAGAAGTCAAGCGTAGCAAGCGGCGGTAGAAAGCTAGGTGGGCGGATGAGAATGAGAAGTTTGAGAGGGTGGCCGCAGCTGGCACAGGACAGGTTTGTTTGGAGAGGAACGGCAGAGGCCTTTGCCCTGCAGTGGGCATAGTCAGGCTGATCATGATGATGTCCGCAGCAACCCCTTCGCGATTACGGCCCTCTGCCGGCCTAACTTCTCACAAGCAGTCAGGATTTCTACATATATGTGCTTATTTGGCGCTACTTGGAAGCACAGAAAAGCTCTGGTCGACATCCGCATCGTCCTGATCAACTTTTGCCCCGAAGTTCCGCCTCATAATCACAATCAGTGCGTGTGCATTATTGTCAAAATGAGAAAAGTGAAGTTCACACTGATTACGGTGAATGTATAAATTTCTGTGCATTTCAACTGCAGGAGGCTGAAGTTCTTCAGCCTCCCGCTCCATTGATTATTACTAGTGGTTTTAACGCCCATCACTTGTAGTGAATTTTTAGGATTAGAGAGAGGCCAATGAATGTTCCATTATTTGCTACAGAAATGAAACTTGGCTTTATGACTGACGGCTTTATGAATGACCTATGCACATGCATGGGTCATTCATGCACATGCATGCATGGGTCTCTGTCGGAGCATCTCAGCAACTGCGACCATGGCAATTGCGAAAATCTCCCGCTTTAGACGTATACAGCCGAAAAACTACAAATGCATATCCGACTTCTTACAAGGATTCCTCCGCATTACCCGATTTTCTTGCTCACCCAGGTACTGCGCATCGCATATTAGAAAGCAATAGCAGTCTATCATTCATCTGTCCCATCACAGTTCTCCCCGCCAGCACGACCTCTGTCTCCGCTGTGAGCCTTACTAAGCCGAGGATTGTGAAGAAAGCTTACCATGTGACACAAGCACTCAAGCAGATGACACTAATCAAATTTCACACAGACTACACTGGTCACACCCACGTATACACGGGCGGCTCGGGCTCAACATCTTGGTCATTCTGGCCAGACAGACATGTTACTGTTCAGCAACAAATCTTGCAAATGAAAACGTCAAATGGGTCGAAACTGGCAGCTATTAGTACGATTGTTCAATACTGAGGTCTGCAATCATCTAAAAAATGGGCTTTGGACTGCGATTTGAAAGTGGCCCTATTATGTTTGAAATCTCTCTTGCGCCGTGGTGATCATCAGCAACTAGTGGCAGAGCAGTGCTACAACTGGGGCAACTTGGATATCCATCGTTTGTGGGGGCTCCTTGCGTATATTCTTTCCCGTTCAAGTGTCGATCTTCATTAGCGCGCAATGAAAATAGTAGCACAGATCAGACAACGCAGAGCATTAAAATAAGGTTACAACATCCTTTTCTATCGGCGAACAGGATACAGTAGTATTGTTTTGAACGCCTTCACTTACCGTGCTTCTAGTGAGACCCACGCGAGCGCGCATATTGTCCCAACTTCCGTGGGAAGGATAACGCAGCATGATATCTAGGAGGACTGAGCTGCTGCACTACAATGGCAGCATTGACTATCCCCAAAAACTCGGGACACCGTTTGCACAGTCTTGAACTGCTCCTGAAACTGAAACTATCATCCGATGGCCTCCTAAGTTAAGCAAAGCTGCTGTGTCACCTCTGGACTGGAATGGCGTTTACAAATGCTTATACTCACCTCATCCGTATGACAGACTGCGCAGCATGTGAGCACTGCGGGTGCGAAGAGGCAGTTCCGCATTGACTTCGCAGCAGCCCTCTGTATCACCGTGAAAGAGTATCCCTGCATGCAACACTCCAACGACTCATTTCTAGTGCCCTAAATGAAGCCTGGATCTAAAATTTTTCCCCAACCTTTCTTGGAAAGGAGACATCAAGGTGTACTTCAAATGCTTGAGGAACACTAGCTTGAGAACTGCATTACAGGCTGTCGTCCGCCTCTTCACGTATATGATAGAAAACCGGGCACTGCCTAGCTAACCTCCCTGCCTTTCCATTACCGTTCTTCTACTCTTCTTTAAACATTCTTAGAACCGCTTATTTTGGGCTTTTTTTTTTCTTATTCCGTTTGCTTACCCAATTTTCAGTTTGGATGATTTCGCTCATACTGCTTTATTTTATGTCTTCTCTGGTTCTTATTTGTTTTATAACGTCCATCCTCGGAGTTCGTTTCTGGTTCTTTTCATGACAATGACAACAATGCGAAACTCCATCCTGCTATCGCTATGCTCCTCTGCAATTAAGCTTCTAGAGAGTTGCCGTAGAGATACCATTCGCAAGAAGACAGCCGGAATGACGCAGTCTCTCCCCCAAACGAGGCACGCTAACCCCCACGGACACTATCAAGTGGAACCGCCCATTTGGGGGAGACTGTGGCAGTCTTTTGACCAAGCTGGTTTCCTAGTGGCGAACGAAGCGGTAGTTTCCGGATATCATGGACGCAGTTCCGCGGCTCCCCGCCACAATCTTTTGCCTTTTTTTTCCCTCTGCGCATTACTTTTCTTTGCCCGGGAGCAGTTTCGGCTCGAAGAAGAGAAAGCGTATCCATTCCTTTTTGTATCTTCGTTCTATCCTTGTCTTAACCTGCGCCTACAATGAGAGTCCTGTGGCTGAAGACGTCGCAATCAGCAAGTAGGGATGAAAAAAAATTCCAGAATGACCTCACCGACTCCTGTGTCGCGCATAGAAATCAACGGTCGCTTACTTCGACCAATTACTTCATGCATAGCCATGTACAAGTAGTCGGCGATAAGCATTGCGGCATTTATATTCACTTCCTCCCACGTATAGTGCTTATGCAAACGAGCACGCTTAACACAAGGAGTAAAATAGCGAGTTTCCGGGTTTTAACCCGACCGCGGCGGCTGCGTTTTTATGGAGGCAAAACGCAAAGGCGCCCGTGTGGTGTGCGATGTCAGAGCACGTTAAAGATCCCCAAGTGGTCGAAATTATCCCGGAGCCCTCCACTACGGCACCTCGTTCTTCCTTTCTTCTTTCACTCCCTCCTTTATCCCTTCCCTTACGGCGCGGTTCAGGTGTCCAACGATATATGAGACAGATACTGCGCCATTTACTTTCCCCCAAAACCAATAATTATTATTATTATAATTATTATTAATATATTATTATTATTATTATTATTATTATTATTATTATTATTATTATTATTATTATTATTATTATTATTATTATTATTATTATTATTATTATTATTATTATTATTATTATTATTATTATTATTATTATTATTATTATTATTATGTTGTTGTTGTTGTTGTTGTTGTTGTTGTTTGTTCATACCTCAAATGCCGCTGCTTCGGTATTACGCGAGGGTTGTGTCGTTACAGCAAGTCCATGATTTTTTTTCTGCCTATGGTGGCGCTGGGCAGACAGAAATCGAGGCCACGGACACAGCGAAAGTGAAAGAAGGGGGAGTTCGCGTGAGACCTAGGAATGCTAGACGTTTTTCTGACGTTGTGCAATGCCTCTCACTAGTGGTTTCATTCAAAAAACTTCGTTTTCATACTTTATTCTGACCATTCCGCGTGTTTGAACATCTGACATGCAACAATATTTAATATCGGCATATTTCACAACACGCACCAGCAAATATGCATACATACACACACATATATATATATATTCCAAGGTCGTTTGTTTGGATCCCACCGGCGGCATGGTTGTTTTTTCTGCTGCTTTATAAGTAATTTTCTTTAAACCGATTGATTGGCACTACAAATTAAAAAAAAATTAAAAACATTCCCCTATGAACCTTGGTTTCGGTGACTGTTGGCTTCCTTATATATATATATATATATATATATATATATATATTTATATATATATATATATATATATATATATATATATATATATATATATATATATATATATATATATATATATATATATATATATATATATATATATATATATATATATATATATATTGTGACATTCCTTGTGTGTGCTACGAGGTTCCGCGCTCGACGGCGCGGCGTAGACGGAGACCCAGGTGACAGCGGAGGCACTCCCTTTCCGTAGCTCCGTACTTTTGCTCTGTGGGGCTCAGCTGTCGGCTAGCAAAAGCAATGGGATGTTCTTTGCCCTCGATAACCTGAGATAGCACGGCACCAACTGCGAACTTTGACGCATCTGTGGCCATAACGAAGGGCAAATTAAAATCCGGGTGGCGCAACAGCGGTGCACTCATTAGCTTCCTTTTCAGGGCCCCAAAAGCATCCTCCGCGTTTTCGTCCCAGCGAAAGGCGACATTTTTGGCTGTTAAGGCGGTGAGCGGCTTAGCGAGCTTGGCGAACTCCTCTATGTGCCTTCGGTAGTAACCGATCAGGCCGAGAAACTGCCGGACCTGGCGGACGCTAGTCGGGGATGGAAAATCCGAGACACACCTTAGTTTCTCAGGGTCCGGTCTCTGGTCCTCGTAAGAGGGCGTGGGTTCGTACCCCACTTCTGACACCAGTGTGATGACCCCCATAATGCGCAGGTCCACACGGGACGGAGAGGCAAAGAGACACCGTATGGCTCAGTTTAAACAAACAGATATATTCAATAATTATACATGATTAAGATTCAGAGGCTGGGGCGTCCGAGCTTACGTGCCGACGACTTCATGGGGGCGATGGAGTGGCTCCGGAGTTGGGCTCGAGCGGTTGCTGGCAGAAGCTGCACGCCGTCGGGCTTCGGCGCTGAAGGCCCTCTTGGCGAACGATGTCGTCCTGAGCGTCGTTCTTCCGTACTGCTTCTCGATTTTTATATCCTCTTCTCCACACTCCCTAGGGTGAGGACGCCCACGCCGGAGGGGAAGGAGGGGGGGGGCTAGGGCTTTCACTTGGGCGCACAAACATACCACCGCACTCTATGGTCTCACCCCCCCTCACGTGTTGAGTCCGAGGGAAAGAAGGTTGTCTTCGAGGTAGCGCATAGCGTCGGCTGTGGTAAGGCGCGCTCTGGCCCGCTGACAGTTCCCGCGGGTCACCGGCCTCCATTCTCCATCCATCAACTGACACTCGCTCCTCAAGGTAAGGCGCGCTCTGGCCCGCTGACAGTTCCCTTGTCCTGGAATGTGCTCGGGAGGGCCGCCCCTGGAACCGCCACGCCAATTGGGGAGGATAAGCCCGTTTCCCCGCGGCGGCGGCGGCGGGTCCGGTTGGGTCCGGTTGGGCTTAAACCCCTTCGTTCTGGTCGTCACTCAAAGAGCATGGCTGGGTAATTGATGATGCCGCTGTCATCTGGGTCTCCGTCTACGCCGCGCCGTCGAACGCGGAACCTCGTAGCACACACAAGGAATGTCACAATATATATATATATATATATATATATATATATATATATATATATATATATATATATATATATATATATAAATTTCAAACAGCTGAAGAAAACGTTACAAATTGCGCCATATCACCAGTACTGAAAACATTTTTAGAGTACTTCGAATCGCAGAGTTCTCTTGGGAACGAGGAAAAAAATTTCTGGACATTTTCATCGGGCCTTCCTATAATGCTATAAAAGAGAAAGCAATGCCATGGTAGTTTACATGTGCAGATTTAATGAAAACATAAAGCACTTTTTGCTATAATATCGTTTAGTCACCTTTATTGATTTTGCAATTACCGATGACGGCTTACACAATACGACGCACATTTTTGTTGCTTAAAAAGTTTCCAAAAGCAGATCACACGATAAAAGCAGCCAGTTTGCGTAAAACATCGACACTGGTGAAGCATTTTGGCAAAATAATGATGCAAAATATCTCAAATATACATCACAAATCAATCTTTGTTCACTGTTTGTTCATGAAACTATCAGGGCTTTAAACTATAGTTTCAAGATTACCAATGCGTTTGGGTAGTTCACTTCCTGCTTAGAGCAAAGGCGGCGGGTGATTTCTGAGAAGCTTTTACTGACGTTTTGCAAGTGCAGCCAAATCAAGAAAAAATCGTATTTGAAATTAAAAAAAATGTTTTCAGAATATTCTGCCGTCTTGCCTAGCAGCACAGCCAAGGATGTGTTCTTTCGGAAAACTAGGTTTTGATTGCCGGAAAGAATTAGACACGAGAGAATATTTGCTGTATAGCGATGGTTCGGATCATAAACATTTGGCAGCACTGAACAGCATTAAATTCTTGGCGGATGCCTTAGGAAACCATAGTTACCTGAGGAAATCTCTGACCCAGTCTTCTTCGTGGCTCGATCGTCACGTGTGGTAAAAAAATAATTGAAGTCATGCCCGCTAATACAGCCAAATCTCGAAGTGTCGTTAGTTTGTCTCCTCAGTCCTAGGGCTACTGGAAAGGTGACACGTTTCCAATGATTATCCTCCTTTCCGCTAAGCACACGTCATTGGTCGATTAATTTTTTATGGGGGGGGGGGGGGGATAAAAGATGCGGATGCGAATCATGGATGACAGTGTCTACGCCTCTTAGAATGAAATAGCAATGTTTTTTAATGAGCCTGCAATAGGCCCAAGCAGGCATGCAGGTTGAGCTTCAAGCTAATTTATCTACTCGGCTGCAGAGAGGCACCAGCGGCCTTTTTCTTTTTCGGATGTGTCTGGTTATTTAGACACCGGGTGCCCCATACGAGCCCCTTCTCTTTGGAAAGATTTATTGAAAGTCCTTTATTTTGAGACGAAGGCCCAAGGGCACTCTGTCTAAAAACATGCAGGACAATTTGCATAAACTCCGCTTCTATTTTTCTCACCCATAGCGCTTGTGCTTTTTCTACCATAATGAATTAGCTTCAAGCACGCGTCATCTTGTCTTGCAGCAAGTTTAATTCTTCTTTTAATTGCTTTGGTTTCGAAAGAAGAAAAACCGTGGTTGCACAGATAAGCCACTTAAGCGCATGGCAGGAGAGCCTGCGTCGGACCTTCGGAGAAGAAAGCATACACACGCGTCACTCAGCGACACGCCCGAACGAACAGTTGCGGTCGGTGCGTCGCCGCCGACACCGGCGTGCAACAGCTTTTTTTTCTAGAACCATACACGCCTTAGAGTGGTTCGCTTGAACGCGAACGGTACTAGGAGCGCAGAGAGGGGTAAGATGGTTGTCTAGAGTTTTCCGCATCTTCCATTCCCCACCAGTGCTTCGTGACACAAAAATGCTAACACCGCGCTAGGGCACAGGAAAAACGCTGCCCAGCGGCTGCGCTACTTTCTCTTTTTTTGCGCGGCTCCATGTTCCTCTTCCAGGAAAGATTCCTTAGTACCGCGCCTCCTGCTCCTGAACTTCTGAGCGTTCTTCGCTGCGCAAGGTTGCACAAGGCGAGCGTTGCATGCTTTGGTGAGTGTGCATGGAGCGTATTCCATTTTTAATTTGCGCTGTGTTCAGTCGTTCCCTTCGTATAAGCAAATAAACAAAAATTGAGGCTGTTCGAGGCCACATTTTTAAATGTCTACGCTGCGCTGCCTCCAAGCTCCAATATCTCGCTTTCAGCTTTCCCTCGATGCTGCGTATTAAGAGCGTGAGCTCTTACTCATCACGTTTCGAGATTTCGAGGGTCTGCTAACTCCCTGAGATAACAGCGCCATCTGTGGCATCAACTACTCATCACGTTTCGAGATTTCGTGGGGTCTCCTACCACCCTGAGATCACAGCGCCATCTGTGGCAGCAACGAGAAAACAGCGCATTTGGCATTGAGACTTGCAGTACAATCTACAATAGCATTATAGAAACAACCACCTGCCGCGTGCCAATGACGACGTCACGGTCTGATATGGCGCATAGAGGTGGAACTATGTGAGTATGACGTCTAGTGTGACGTATAGTATGGCGGTGTAGTTTTGATTTTTGTAATCCAAGATGGCGGCTGTTAAAATTGGTTGTGCCCTCCGACCACCCATGAAACCCACCGAGAAACGGAATGAAAAAGCGACGCCGTAATAAAATTCAAATAGGCAGCTGCACGGAGATCACTGGAAAAGTGAAAATGTGAAAACTTACACCAAAGCCAAAGCTGATAACGAAGATCCCTTGGATCACATCGTACAATCGCCCGTCAATTCATTTTTTTTTGTAACACTTAATCACACACCAGTGACCATGAAGGTTCCTACTTATTTTTTTCCATTTCTGCGCCCTGGTACCTTGAAAGAATGTTATCTGTGTGAAAATTATTTGCGTGAAAATTATTTGCCCGCAGGCTTAGCATATTTGCTCATGTACGCCGAATAGTTCAAGTTCTATGCAGCGGTGTTTTTTTATGTTTACTTGCCTAGTTGTATTACTCACGTTTACTGGGTTCACTGTTTTTATGTTCTTAAGGGGGGGGGGGGGGGGAGTGTGAGTGCACGAGCCTCTAGAATTTGGCCTCCATTAAAATTTTACCCGCCGCAGCCGGGATCAGAGGGGGTTCGGCTAATGTGATTGGTTTCAGTGACAGATTCTGAGCCGCAATTTTGTGTTTGCATATTCCTTATTCTAAAGGTTTTTTTTTCATTTTATGCCAGGTGCTGCCTTTCGAAATTTCTTCACTAGACAGGGACAACAGAAATCAAGAACTTCCCAGAAGACGCTCCAAGATTAGGACTCCGAAAATTAATGCAAAAAAAAAGCTCGACAAAAAACACATTGTTTCAGTATACATACATACAATGACGAGGGGCAGCTGTAGTTTCCAGACCGACTCAAACAGTGTATACAGCATACAGGTGGGTAGGCGGCAGGAAGCTGTCTTCCTCGATCTTCCTATCGGGACGCCGTCCATGTTATGTAGTTAGTGAGAAAAGGCGACAAGAACTAACGAGGCAGGGATCTCGAAATTGGCATTGCTCAATTTGCATGATCTAAATGATATATTCCTAAGAGTAAGAGCTTGATCTATCTGACAAGATCTTATTATTCTTCACTGTTTCTGAGACACTGCTGCCTATCTACATCGATTGCAACTTCGTGCTTCATTGAATCTGTCTAGGGAAGCGAGATTGGAAGAAAACTTTTACCACGCACATAATCCTCTTTAATCTTGGTTTCGTGTCTAATATCAGTTTTACAGTTCACCGCCTTAAGAGAGCGATTGCCTGGAATAAGTTCGAGAGCGCAAACCACCGCGACCTGAGAGGGAAATTGCATCAATGCGAGCTGTTTGTTATCGCATCGTTCTTCATTACTTAAGCTTTCCCTTTCCCTGTACAAATGACCCATCTCATTAAGGAACTTATAATACATCATACTCCTATTTCCCACGGCTTTATGCAATTACGCGTGAGGATTATTGGGCTTTACGCGCATAATCTTCTCTTTCCATCAAGGCACTGAAAAGAATTCTCGGCGGAAGCAGGCCGGTTTTCACACCGAAGCCCCCCGAACTGAGCCGCGAAGCGCGCAAGGAACTTTTCAGGCAAGCAGCCGAGCGGAAAGAAAAAATTTTCCGGGTCCCAGTTCTCGGTTAGAGCTTACTGAGGGGATTACAGATTCACCGAGGTGTTCTCGCATGGGCACACAGCGTCCGACGTGTGAGGTTTCCTGTTCTCCCAAGCAAAGGCATCTCTGGACCTCAGGACATTGGCTTGGTCCTTGTCTCTATTTAAATTACAATTCCGTATATATGAATGTTAACTGATTATCGCTATCCCAACAACTGTCATCCGTGAACACTCGACCTGAAAACAGGAAAAAAAATGAAAACCGAACTGCTAGCGTGAAAAATTCGAATTTGGCATAACTACGCAAATAGACACACATTTTTGTAGTGCCCTACAACTACTGCCTCAACTCGCCGCATTCGCCGTTGAGTCTGTCCAGTCCCACCGTGCCCACAGTGGCAGGCGGCAGTTCAGTTATTCGTTGGTAGGGAGAAGTTGTTCGGTAAGAGCAACCTTAATCTAACCCCCCCCCCCCCCTCCCCTGTGCAGCACCTGCTATCGCAGGGCAGTAAAGCATCGCTTAACCGCTGCATCACTAAACTAGGAGTCGTATGAGGGCTCCTATTGATTTATGAATGCAAAGTATAAAACGACCAATCCTGCCCATATGTGCATTCACCCATTAACCCAATCACGTCATAACCTTGAGGCAGAGCTTAAGTCTGATTTCGTCTATCTTTGCCTGAAGCCTGCTTGACCTTAAAAACCTAGCCTTGAACTCAAACCAAAGTATTAGCGCACGTAATCTGCATTTAGACTAATTACGCTAAATCGTCCGCCATTTTTTCACTGAGCTTACGGGAAAAAATTAGTTACGTCAAACAGCTAAACAAGTAGTTATGAAAATGATTTCACCGTTGAGAGCGCCTTGATGTTCTATCCCGTTCTTCCGATATTCCCAGCCAACTCCCCACTCGACACCACACTCTTCTCCGCGGCTCAGTAAGCACGGGCACTTGTAAGGCTCACGCGTAATAATGCACTGCATGGTTCCGACCCGGATATGACACAGCTGGGCCTTGCGCCGTGCATCTACGCAGCTTTTCAAAGCGGTGGCAAACACTCTGATATGGTTAGAAGACAATAAACTATCAAAAATTCATTCTCGATTCAAGTCGCCGGTCTCGACATTCTCCGAAATTAGTAATCACTCTAAGTACATTAGAAAACCTCTTCCTACTTTCAGTTATCCTCAAAAAGCTGTCAGCATCCCCAAGTACTTGTTAATCGGCGCATCTCGCCTGATTACTTTTTACCTGTTCCCGGTTTTTGCTCTGGCGTCTCAGTCCGTCCCCTGCATGTCCAAATAGTCCCGGACACCACGCTTACCTGGAAAATTCGCTTTCTTTCTGCCGTTTTAACATTACTTCCACATTAACCACAACCTTGCCCTCCGCCGTTAGCATGGTCTGTCTAGCCTCGGGCAAGCAGACGGACCAGCTGGTCTTGACGACGTTGTTTCAGGATATCGTCTATTCGTAGAGATGCGTCGCAGTAGGGTTTTTTCCTTTGTGTTTCTCGTGTAATAAATTATGGTTCAGCAGAAACATTGGATCTTAATTAAAATTAAGGAAAATAAAATCACTTTGTCTATGTTGCAAACTTTACTGTTAGTCTGGTGGCACTGTTAGGGTGGCATTTATACAGTGCAATCTTCACTTTATTGTCAACCGCATACGTACACAAATATCCGGGTCTTAAAGCAATATTGACGGCAAGCGCGTCTGAGATGTCGCAACTTCGAGCATTAAAAGACCCGAGCTTCGCAGCGCTTTACGCGAAACCTCTTCGAGTCGCTTCGCGTAGTTCAGACGTTGAGATTGCTTTGCAGACCTTACCCAGCCGCACGGTCAAGAGAGCCCTCTAAACCTTCCCCACGTTTTCAAACTCTCACTGAGCGCGCGAGGCTTCGTAATTTTCGAGCTCTAAAGTTTTCCAAATGGAGTTGTAAGAAGCGTTCGCGTTACGACAAGGTTTCACTGCTTTCATTTGGCCGCCGTACATGTCTGAGGCTTCTTTTAAGATCATCACTCACGTCCCCTTTTCTGCCCGATTGCGTCTGTTGGCAACCATTTCGAGGCTTCCCTGTGGGCAGACTGCGCCGAAAGAAGCTTTTTAGGGCACATGTTGCCGTTGGTATGACAACGACAAAGTATGACATACAGGCTCACTACTAGACACAGTAAATCGAATTCTGAAAGTTTAGTCTTAGCGCGAGATTGCGTCCTTTGTCGTTCGTGCTTACGCGAAATCGCTGATGATAACTAACCGGATGATGAACTAACGCTCTCGCTGACTCCGCCGCCCGCCATTTCGTCTCCAGCGGCCACAGCGTTGGCAGTAAGCAGCCGTACCGTCACCCGCATGTGGACGTGCGGCCGGAGCCCCAATACGCTCATCCGTTTTCGGCGTTCCAGTCAATTTTCATCGTCGTCTAGTGGCCGCAGTCCAAAGCAACTCTACCTTAAATGACATCACCATATAGGAGTTGAAATACATTACCTTCTCCAAGGTCTTCCATTCGCCAACCAAATCCTCGCTACTGCGACACTGGGCCCAACGCATCTCCGTAGTCTCCGTCTTTTTGATCCAGGTGCAACTGGGAGCCTCAGCGGCTGCTCATGCGCCTTGTCTCGGGTTTTTCGAGTGTTCTCACAATTGCCCATTTAGCCTTCGTTGTTTCTCTTCGGTGCAGTGAAAAGGCTTCGAGATAATGCTCTGGCATCCGGATCATCAAGGTAGAAGAAAGAAGCTCGACAGAGGTGTCGCTCAACTTACATAGAAATGATCGATCCCAGATGCATATCCTTGAGTGACTAAGAGAACAACGCAACTCTCCTTCCCCGCATTAGGCCTTTTCATTAACGACGATGCAGATTAAATCGGCCCCTCAGCGTTTTGGAAAATTGTAGTTCGTTGCAGATAGTTGCTCTTTTTCTTTGGTAAAGCAAGCAGAGTGACAGGAAAAGTCTTTTTTTTTCTAGAGAACGCTTTTAAAGCCTGTCTGCATGCGAAGCTTTGGTCGCGTAATAGCTCAGCACAACTTATTGTTATAAACGTAAAGTTTCCTATTTCAAACCAGCAAAATTGTTCAGCCAGTAACATAATGTTCATAAGCCGGTTTTGAAGAAGTCGTTCTTTTGTTTCGCAACGAGAAGTGAAATCAGCGGAGAACCAGCTCATTGAGCTTCAACAAATAAAACATCGACTCCTTTTGCGGAATCGCTGAAGCGCACGCCCGCTATCGGTATGAAATATTTATTCTGCTCGAATTTAATTTTCGACTCGCTCCAACCTAGACGGGAAAAACTTCAAAAAAACCACACAATTTGGCTTGTCTGAAAAGTTCTTCGCAAAAGCCTATGTAGACGTTGATTCAGTTATAAGATTCGTGCCAGAGTTAGGCTAAAAAATACTCTCAGGCAAATGTATTTTAAAGTGACGTGCAAACAGTGGCTTTAAGCAGCGGAAGAAGGTATATAAAATTGAGAACTTGACTTTTCTGGAGCCATCATAGGAGGGAACGAAATTAATAGTTTGTGAGCTAGCTGCGTGTGCTCTAAAACTAATATCAGCAATCTTATGCGCTGTTTTACTAGCGAATGTGTTCGTCTGGATTTGTAGGTATTTGGTCGCGAAGTCTGACACTTATTTGTGCGTTGAAAATGAGGAAAAGCTTAAAATATGCCAAACTTTAAGTTCAGAAATTTCTTTTTTCTTGGAATGAATGTGCACTGAAGAACTATAATGCAGAACCAAATGGGTTTTCTTGTAATGCAGAGTTAGAAACACGTACACACCTCGTGTAAGAGGTTTATCTACTTTATCTTTATATATGTGTGTTTAGACAGTGTTCTTATAAGGGTTCAATTTAGAGATTAGGTCTGCATTCGATAATATTTCTGAACTGAAATTAGCAGCTATTCAAGAACACCTATGCGCATGCGAGTGTCGTACCAGATTTTCGACAACTTCCAGGTGTAAATCTGAAACCTGGTTCGCAAATAGTGACGCAAATATGACTTCAAAAAAAAACGCTGATAAAAATAAGAATCCAATACACTTTTTTAAAGAAAGACTTGAGCAATAGGATCAAATTGATAAGCTCTGCGGAATAAGGTTTGGTTTATGGGGGTTTAACGTCCCAAAGCGACTCAGGCTATGAGAGACGCCGTAGTGAAGGGCTCCGGAAATTTCGAACACCCGGGGTTCTTTAACGTGCACAGACATCGCACAGTACACGGGCCTCTAGAATTTCGCCTCTATCAAAAATCGACCACTGCGGCCGGGATCGAACCCGCGTCTTTCAGGCCAGCAGCTGAGCGTCATAAACACTCAGCCACCGCGGCGGCCTCTTGGTTGTTTTGGCTATTTTAAAGCGAGTATAATTCAGACGTAAATTTTGGACATCTTGCTACGGAATGCACAATTACTTTCTTGTGACTGGCACTGATCCAAAGAAATGGGGCCTACGAGAAGATTAGCAACGCTACCGGGGCTCCAGTGCATAGAACACCCGACGTGAAAATTTCTACATCATTCTGGCAGGCACAATTGCAGTGCAATTGCACATAATTTTCGTTTTGAATGCAGTTCATGCGGTAAATGACAAACAATTCGTTTCGCGTCCATTCCGGACACTTTTTTTTTAAACTGAAATACAACCGGGTTTGTAAGGCAACGTCGCATATAAATTCAATTCAAATTCTCATTTACGATCCTAATGCTCTGCAGCGCCATAAAAATTATTCAAAGTGTCAACCTTCAATGCAGTCCAGCAGAATTCTCCGGTTAGGCAAAATGCAGCATCATGTTAGGAAGCTCCTGGAGTACTGCACATCCGTGCCGGTATGGTTCGACGGTGATTATTGCCTGTGCTTAAGTGTTTTGGTTATTTTTTCTTGCACACAATTACCTCCTTGATGACAGTCCATGAAGTGTTTCGTGGGACAATGTCACGTCTTCCGGAAGAAGTCTGGTCTCGTGGAAGCTGAAGTCGTTTGGAAAAGCTTGTGCGTGCGGAAATGCGCGATACTTCAAAAAAGGGTCGATGAAGAAGGCGTGACTATGAATAATCTTCTGCACCCGGCATTTTTCATTCATGCAAAGAGCACTTAGCGTTCTGCTCGTTGGTAGGCGCCAAGGCCGAAGCGCAAATTCATATAGAAAGCGCGCTGCTCATCATCTTTGGCGCTGATCGCAATAAATAGAGCCCACCGAAAAGTTAGCGATGCTGCTGCCGGTGCTTTTGGAGCCGCCACGAAGCCATCACACGCACTTGTGAAAACAGTGTTCACTCTGGTGCCGCAGTCATCGCCTCTTAAGCACATTTTTTGTTGTAGTATGTCTCAAGCAGGTTGAACTTTCAACAGAATTACACAGCTCGTCTAGGCATACGAAGACAAAAAGCAATGACGACAGCGGACGTGACACAACTGAACGTACTTTACGGTGCTGGCTTCGGCTTGCAATCTTCAAACAGGACGAGCGCTGACTCGCAGATAACGCTTAGTGCAAGCTAACTTACCACTTACCGCAACTAAAATTAGAGCTTGGCTTGATATATATTGTTTTCCTCAATAAACGTTAGTTGCGAGTCAGCGCTCGTCCTGTTTGCTTTTCGTCCACGTCTTTACCGCTGTTTATTCATTATGTTTCGCCTACGCCGGTACTGAGAAGTCGCGAAAAAGAACAAATCGTGTCGTCAAGCGGTTGCATTTATATCGACGCATTCATGCATTCACCAGCCAAGAAACTTCGCCGTGATCCACTTAAACATAACGAGTAGCTCTATGCGTGACTGACTCCCAAAACGCCACTGGTCCTGCAATCCATGCCTTATTATTTAGCGTCACAAAAAACAAGGGAAAGTGAGTCGTTTTCTCTTTTCTGACTTAAGAATTCATTCTGCTTTAATTTTGCTTTTCTAGCCAAGAATCGATGTTGGGCGTCTCGACTCCTATTTTCCCAGGTGTTCTTTTTTTCGTTTACAGCGAAAGATGTAATACCTTTGGCTGACCCATAAAGCCCTGCCCTACATTTTAACGTGCAATCGACAGCTTCATCCCCGTGGCTTCACTTGCTTTGTGAGTTATTTATGTATTTATTGAGTTAATTTTCCTTTAAGGCGATTAAATTAAATTCAGTTCAACAACACCAACTCCCATGGTGAGCAGGTAGCAAAGGGGAGAGTGAAAAATCACCTCCGACTTCTAGTGGCGAGGAAAGAGAGAAAAGTGCGAAGGGGAGGAGACGGTGGAAGGCGACGGGCGGTCTAGGGGCTTGGGAAGGTATGGTGAAAGCGGAACACAGCGAAACCGGGATGCGGCTGTCACATAAGTAACCCAGAGGGTGGTTACCGTGCAGGGACAGGAAAATGACGAGGGCGAAGGAATACGTGACTGCGCTTCCACAGGTGAATGCAGGGCTGTATAGCTAAACCAAAGCTATAATATCTCTCGTTGATTCATGCGTTAAGCCGGTAAGCCTAGCTCCACAAATTGTTTCTAGATTTTAGAAATAGAAGAACTTAACCTCGAAATGAAAGGGAGCTTACACGACGTACCTGTACATCACCGTAGTTCACGAGAGGTGTTTTTCAGGCCTTGGATCAACTTTACTTTCTGTACCATCTCATAAAATTGGGGCGGTTGAAATGAATTTATTTACAGGTGAAGGCTGGGTGGATTAGAGGAAATAGAGCAGAACGCCACCAAGCGAACGTCCTTGGCGCATCTTCAGCTTCGTCCACCTTCCACACGGTTCACGCATGTTTCGTTCTTTTCCAAAGAAGCGGCTGCGCGGCGCGTGACAATATTTTATCACTCAGCACCTAGCAAATGACTTTCTCTCTTGTTCTGTCTAAGCCTGCATCGTCATCATCATCATCAGCCTGACTACGCCCGCTGCCGGGCAAATGCCTCTCCAATGTCTCTCCAATTAACCCTGCCCTTTGCCAGCTGCACCCACCCTATGCTTGCAAATTTCATACTCTCATAAACCCATCTAACTTTCTTCGTTCCCTGCTACACATGCCTGCTACGCTGTCGTAAAACGCCTGGCCATTGCAGAAGCCAGGAAGAAAAAAAAAACGGGCTAGAGTGGAGAAAACTAGCGGGAATGAGAAAAGCCAAATGGGAGTCCCAATCAGGCAGGGCAATGCTTTCCTATTCACTCCAATACAGAACTTTGTTTCACTCTAAACAAGATGAAATAAAAGGCTATATAAATGCTGGAATTGAAAGGCCAAAGCCCATTTTCTCTAGATATTCTGCGAGAAAATTTCTTCTCCAAGAAGACAATCCACGTCCCTTCTTCCCCCCAGCCACGAGCTTCTGTGACACTGAATAAATTTTTTACCTTGAAGCAATGAACCGGAGCATAAATTTCAATTTATGAGCCGTAAGAATGCAGGGCTTAATTATGTATTTACATCCGCATTCATTTCTCCTTCAATTTTTGTCTTCAGTCTTTCGTGACTCCCTTCCATGTTTTTTTTTAATTAAGAAAGCAATGACGACTGACTAGCTCGTGAAGCTTGATTAATGACAGTCCATTTCGCGCCACGTTATTCCCAACGCTCGAATTCTTACGCTCCATATGTTTCTGCAACAGTCGTCGCTGAAACCGAGAAATGGTCTTGAATTTTATTGGGATTCTGCGTGCGACAAGCGTGTAACTTAATAATAAACTGGCCTCGTAGTGCCGATCATTAAGGTCGGAGGCGCTCTGTTGTATATTCTACCGATTCATTTTTGTACGGTTTTTCCTTCACTCATTCTGCACTTCGAGAAGAAAAAGAAAACGACATTGTACAGGTCATATACAATCTACATGCAGTAGAAAAATAGATCAAGTGGACGGCAGTGAAGTTGGTGCGCGCCTTCGTAGGTGATCGGGCGTTTATGACGTCTTCCATAAGTGCTGCTAACTTAACGCAAAGTGCTAAAAATTATTATGAATTCACCATGTAGAAGAAAATAAGTGATCACGTATGCTTTGAATTACACGTTCGTCAAAGTGGACATTCCCATTTATTGCGAAGATTTAATTCCTTCATGTCACTCCCTCATGGGTATTTTCTGGTTTGTTTCTGAATATGACAAGAGTGCCCACCTGCTTCATATGTCATTTATCCAAAAATATGAGGATTTCACATCCTTTACTTAGAAATCTCAGTTCACCTCTCCGAATTTTTCACTGACCATTAAACATATATATTTCACTGAAATCCGTGGCAAAAACATTGCAATTTTCAGCGGCCGCGGATTTCAGAACTCTCACCAGACAAATCTTCTGCGGTTCATTCATTCTCGTGTACTAAAGAAGGGAAGTTTTTGGGAGGGAATATAATTAGTTTATCGTTTATGGGGTTTAACGTCCTAAAGCGACTCAGGCTATGAGGGAGGCCGTAGTGGAGGGTTCCGGAAATTTCGACCACCTGGGGTTGTTGAACGGGCACTGACATCGCACAGTACACGGAGCTCTAGCATTTCGCCTCCATCGAAATGCGACCGCGCCGGCAGGGATCGAACCCGCATCTTTTAGGTCAGCAGCCGAGTGCCACAACCACAGAGCCACCGCAGCGGCACTTTGGCAGGTAATTCGTCTACCAGATGTTTCTTCAGAAAATACGAAAACAATCACTTTTGCTCGTTTCCTTCTTTCCAGTACGAATCTGATAACATGTTAACAGCATTGATGGAGGCCAGCTAATTCGAGGGAGACAAAATCCTTAATCTCGGCAGTAGTGGCTGTACGGTTTTAAGCTGTGCATTTTAGGCTTCTTAGGGTAACATCTGAATTACTTCAAAAACGCGTTACACAAATATTAAGGCCACAGCTGAACTGCCTAGATACGTTTCTTTCGTTTAAGTCTAACACACCATCCGTTCCCTCTCTTGGCAAGCGTAACAGAAGCAGCATGCGGCATTGGTACAGCGAGGCAGACAGTAACCAGCGCAACCACCGTGCCCAGCGTGCTAGCGAGAAGCTGATAAAGGTGCACATGCGGATTCCAGAGTCGCCCGATTTTTTCTCCTGCAAAAACGCCTCGCAGCAGGAGGGCCACAGGAGGTTCGGGTTCGCCGACAACACGGACGTGGCGAGAGTGATGCCGGCTCATCGAGCGTACCGCTCGCCCTTACTACAACGATCCATTCGCTGACATCTCCTTGGTCCGTAATCAGGCGGACGCTAATGTCTGTAATTAAAATGGGCGCTGCTCGCGCTCGAAAGACAGCTGATGGGGTGATGGTGCCAGGTGGTTGTTACGTGCCGGAAATTATTTTTTCTCTTCGAGTTCTTTGCTTTCGAAAGTATTACGCGTAATGCACGAAAAGTGAAGCTAAAGCTCCGTGCTGTACCTGCTTCTCGCAACGTGGGTGCTGTGCGTGATTAAGAACCATATTTCTAGATAACGGCGCTCCTGTGTTCGTCAATATTCTATTACGACAGTACACATGAGCGTGGTTCTCTCCTCGAAAAGAACAATTACAATGTTTTACAGTTGCAGCAAATAAATGGCCTCAAAAGAAGCGAAATAGGTTTCTTTTGTGACTGAAAAGCTCTGACGGCAACAAAAAAGCAATCTTCATTCTCTGCCAAATTATCGCCTTTTAAAAATACTTTAGAGAGACAGGGATTTCAAAGAATGCCAAGCAAGCCTAGATGAAGAAAGGAAGATAATGACGTTTCAGTGTCGGACTCGATTGAGAGCGTCTCCCAGATAACGGAAAACAAGAAAAGGTTCCAGCGCTAAGGACTAAACGCCAGTGTCATGATTTAATCTCTCACTTTAACAACTCAGTCACCAATCTTCTCAACTGACGGACGGCGCATTGGTGCGATACAAAAAAGCATACAGATGTTCAACACGAAAACATCGTTAGCGTGCAAGGTTCTCGGTCCTGAGTGGTGAAATCAGAAAAGGTAGGAAGAAAACAAAAGCACCGCGCTCCTATTCACCACCCATCTGCTCTTGCTACACAAATAAACTGAATCGCGCCGTGATTTCGGCACTGCATACAACTGTGCTTTCGCTCAGCATTATCAGCCGTCGTCCCTTTCACGGCGGGCGCGCTGCGTGGTATCGATCCTTGAGGCGCACCCCTGCCGAGATGCAGCAGCCTTTCGCTCTCTCCTAGATCCGCTCTACTTTGTCATGCTAGTTTCCTGGCGCTGACTAACCCTCCTCCTCGTCCTCTCGCCTTTCTCATTACATTCGCATTGCTTGTGCTCATAGAAATAGTTCGCGCTTTCTTGATATCTCTTTACACTCATATAATTGTTTATTGCTCACTGGAATGGATTCACAATTACCACCTTCATCCGCCCATACCCTCGCCGCCCTTCTCCCACATTAGAAGCTAGGGGCCTTCCTTACAAATGCTTGAATGCAGCCCATCGCTGGTGTCACTTCTTTAGCCGCCGCTATCTCTGCCTGCTCTTGCGCTTCCGTTCATCTCCCCTTATCCACCCCGAGCTGTTATTGTCTACGTTGGAACAGTTTTCTTCTTCCTCCTCCTCCTCGCAGCACATACTTGCTATTTTCCCAATTTTTTTTTATGTGTTTGTCGTCGCTGTCTGCCTTTTGAACTGTTACTGCTGGAGGGGAAGAAAAACTAAACCTGCTGGAAGGAAATAAAAACAAAACCAACAAGTGTACGCACTGGACTGTCTTTCAGTCGTTTCATTTGACGCCTACTATAGATTCTCTTGGGCTGCCTAATTCTGGAAGAGCATGATATTCATAAAGCAGGGGAGGAGCACTAAATAAGTATTGAGATAGAAATGCGGAGAGGATTATCTAAAAAAAAAAGTCTTTCCTGTCTGAAAGCACTGGTATGGAGCAATAAAGAAGATACGTATGAAGAGCTTACATTACAAATGTACTGAAAACCTCGACGCGGTTATCCTAAAAATGAGTTTTCCAGCATTATGCGCACAGAAGTGACACTTAGTAATAAAATAGGGCTGCCCTGCTTGCAGAACTCAACCTTCTATGTGTATTCAGACTTACCTTAACTTCTCTGGTATAGCGTCAATTTTTGATGTGTTGAGAAGAACCTCCACTTGTCCCTAAATTCTCTAAGCGCTGCCACTCGCAATGTGTCAGTAATCTCTAAACGTGAAGTTATAGTTATTTAAATATAAAAATCATCTTCACAAGCTGATGGTTATACACCTGAAAAATGAGGCACATAGTAAAGGACTAATGTATTTTCCAGCAGAGAGTAAGAGCAAGTAACTCAATTTATAAATCACACAATATAAAGCCGGCAATTCACCGGACATGAAAGCTGTAGCTACTTCCATTATGTCGGGGCCACGGGATGAAGGACTGTCTAATGTGGTTTCCCGCAAGGAGCTTACAGAAATGAAATTCTCCCCTTTTTCTTTTAGCTTTCTTGAAGAAGATATAACCGAAACAAGATTCTAGCTGATTGATCATGAGTTGCACGGGCGCCGAGTGGCAGAGGGCATGTGTAGATAATTATGTTTCGCCTAAATCCTGCTCTCGCGCAGTGGGGTTTTTAGCTGTCGAGCAGTTTTAAAGCAATTTTCCAAGGCTTACGAAGAGTGTGCGAAGTTTTTTCACCACTTAGATTTACTTTGCACCGTGACATGCCGTCTTCAGTGGTTGCAGTAATTTTCGCTTTAATCACCAAGTTATCGCCTTTCAGCTCTTTCGTTTTGCTTTTTGATCCGCCTTCCGGAGACCAGCGAATGGCATTAGCAAACAAGGATGGTTAGGGGAATTCCGCTGACACCATCCTGACATTAATCCCGAAAGAGGTCAATATCGCGCAATTCCCGTGCACCCTCTGTGCAATGACAGGGTTCCGGTGAAGTAGACGTAGAATGCGGCTGATTTTATTAGTACTGTGATAACAAAATGGTTATCCTCTACGGAAACACGCTCCGTAAGCATCCACACTGGAGAGAAAAAAATACCAGATGAAGATGCTCTGCAGGCGAGAATACTGATTATGTGCGATAACCCCGTTGACATGCAGCCTTTCCGTCAACATCAAATTCTCATCTCCTTAAAAAGGGCGTGTTTGAAAAAAAAAATTAGGAACTGTCTTCGCATTGAAAAGAAGTTCAGAAAAATTGCTATCTGTCTTTCTCTTACGCGTGTTAAGCATTGCTTCTTTGACACGTTATATACTGGGCGCTGGAGATAACCTGTTTGTTTTATTTCGTGGCATTTTAGCGATATGAAAGCTGAACGCAGCAGACAAGGTGTATTGTAAATTTAGTGGGTGGGTTATTTTATGTGATGGCTTGTACACCGCTAGCTTGCGATTCCTTAGCTGCATATCTTTCGTAACTCCCGTGAGAAGTCCCCGTAGGGAAACCGACGCATGCATAATGCATTTGTAAACACCGAATAAATTTAGAGAACTACGCAATGTCTTTCATGGATGCACTTGTGTATTTGCTTTTGATTAAGCTTATAGTCCCCACGCAGAGCATGTTCATTCCAGACGAATGTGAACGCGTTGGAAAGAATTGCAGCTCTATATTTGCTATAGTTTTTCGCAACTACTTAGAATGCACGCGCCTTTGGATCCCCGGGTAAAAAAGGATTCATTCCTTGCTCATATTAGCCCCTCCTTTCGGAAAACTGTTTTTTACAAACCATTTCTTTACGAAAATGAATCCTTAATTTTTCATAAAGAATTTCAAAGTTCCTAGAGCAATGTGCCCAGTCCTATCACAATATTCTCGTGTGAAGCACGGTTCTACTTATAAAATCATTTTAGGCCCGGAAGTTTTATTTGCTTGAAAACAAAGGAAGCCTTTCAAGGGACACCACCTACTCTAATGACCCTATAATATTATTGCCTCTTCGCGTCATTCCCTGTTTCAGTGAATGTATGCCAGCCACTAAGTTTAAACGCTGCTAAAAAAGAGGTCATTCTAGCATTGAGAAGGGAAAAAAGGACGATTCGGAAGCTACGTAAAGATATTAGGCTTGCACTTATTAAAACACGAAAGTTAAAACCACAGGCTAAGAAGAACTGCCTGGGGAAATTTAACGGTCATATCTTCTTTTCATAAAACCAAAGCTCCTTGGCGAAATTCACATACACAGTGCTGTGCGGAAAATAAAAGTGGCAGAAATATTTAAAACACAAACGTAAGTTTTCGATAAGGAACTGCCACTTTCTTATGGTATTTGCGTCTGTGATCTCTAGCATTACCGATATGTTGACTGTCCTCTGCCGCAGTAATAACGATGGCACTAAGGTTAGTGTGCTTGCAGTTTAAAGCAATAAGGTCACTTTAAGAAAGCTAAAAACCAAACAAGATATCAATGCCTCTATCACAGATACCAGCACTATTTTCCTGCTCAATAGCAGCCTTGCCGGTTGTAAAACCACTGCCAGCATAGCGGCATCCTGCCTTTTCAAATGATTGTATCATATAGAATAATCAAATGCATGTTTGGAGCGTCCTAAATTGGCGAATTACTACCTGCAAGAGAAAAAATGTACGTCAGAGACTTCTCACAGTAAGCAATACTATGCACCGTCCTGTTCATAAAATTTGGTGCAGCAACGCATGCGATGTAGCTGGACTGCATGGAGAGTTTCGAAGTTTAACACAGCACGGCGCCAGTGTATGCACTGGACTGACTTTCCCAAATTAAATTATAAATTCCAACCAAAACCGCCAGTTCTGCCCTCGTGACTTCCATCGGAAGGAAATGTCTACAATAGTATGCCCGTATTGTTGTACTAGTCTCTGACAGTGGGCTCTTCAGTGAAAGATTGTTCGCATACGCGACAGTAGATATCCAAAAATGTAAGGGCTCTAAGAAGCATGGCTACCAGAGCTTCTTAGTTAGGGCATATTACCTGACTGAGCATATGCCATGCATGCCGTGGGCAGGCCAGGACACCAAGAAGAGATCTATAACTGAGAAGCGGAAAAAGCGTCATGTTTGTGCTTTCCCTTCTGGTGCGCTCCATACCCAGCTACATCCTCTTCAGGAGTATCAAAATCATAGTAAGCTCGCGCGAAGCATACGCCTAACAACCTCGGGGTGAAGTCATCCAGTGGGTGTCAGCGGTGTCTCAGAATTTGAAATTCAAATGAAATACGTGGTTCTGCTCCTTAAGCCGGCCTGAAGTTTCTCGCGATGGTAAAATTCAAGTTATACTTTATCTTTAGTCGTCAGAGACATTAGCGCCACACGCATCTTTAACATAAATAAAGCCATACCCTGATTAGATGGTACTAGAAAAAATACTTATTTTACACCATGTTTTGTGATCCTGACGTTTAATCAAGGAAAGATGCATGCGTCAATAACACATTAAGCCGCGTAACCTCATCTGCAGAGGTAAAAACGTTCGACGCATAGAGGAGGATGTGCTCAAAACTGCACGCAAGAGATTCTATACTCACGTTAAAGAACATTAATGTAATCAAATTTAAACTCGATAGTCCACATTTTTCTGACGCTGAGTGATTTTGTTTCCTCAACGGGCGTAAAAGCCCTGCTTTCGTCACATGGATGGAAGTTCAGGGCAACAAAACGGCGTATTTATGAGCTGCACAAGTTGTGAAAAGTGTATATATGAGATAACTCCTGCAAACAATGCCGCAAATAATACATCGATCGAATACTTCACGAGAAATCTATTCTGTGGCAGTAGAACTTAGCGCATGGTGCCCGTTGAGTCTCACTTGGAAGATTACCTCCGACGGGGACAATTCACTCGTCAAAAACGGGCGTGCATTCGCACGGTAAGAAATGGCCGCTGTGTTCTTCGGACTTGTAACACGAAGCAACCTTGCCTCCCAAAAGTGAATTGAAATATTCACCGCGGCAGCTATTTTTGGAGCCCTAAACCTTGTGCGTCGTGACGCATCGGTGGGCCTCCTTAACTGTTCGTGTGTGCGGCGTGACCCATGAGTGAGCCACCGGCGAAGACAACTGATACCAACCGCCAACACTTGGCAAAGCGACCGAGCGCGTGCTTCTCGCAGGCTCTTGGAAATAACTGAGCTCTCCCACAGCTTTATTACCCGGCTCGGTATTCCTAGCCGCACCGCATGAACCCACGATGTGACCAATAGGCGTCAAATGAGAGTGAACGTATCAACACATGTTACCGACAGGCAAATTCTTCTTTTGGTCTTATAGCTCAAGTGCTGCTTAGAACAAACCCCTGAGAGCATGAAGACTCATCATCTTTTATCTATTCGCAGCATGTATCACTCCCAACTGAAGGAACGCCATGAGGACACGTGTAAGACGCATTCAAAGCGTTTCAAATCTGAAGAAAATGGCTTTCAACAGCGTATCTTCACATGCTACGGCTGCTGAGTAGATTACCTCCAGCCAGATGCTAATCGAGAATACATATCAATCGAATCTGTACGTTATAACTGCTCCGTCAACGAAAAAATTGACACGTGTACTGCTCTAGGACCATAGAGGGCCAAAAATGGAGCATTACATTCAGTGGCACTCACTGTAAATAGCAATCTGTACTGTGGCATGCTTCGCACTTGGTGCTGTGACTTGCAATCATGTGAAAGTGCTGCGGCTTGCCGAGTTCCGGTGTGCGTTTGCAGCTCGATAACGCATGCTCACACACAGCTCGTACAACTACGGCACCAACCGCTGTCAATAATTGGTTATGACGCTCGACCAGTGAGCCGGAGGACCAGGATTCAGTTTTGGCAGCGACTGCCGCGTTTCGATAAAGGCGAGACGCAAAAGGCGCCCATGTGCTCTGTGCGAAAGAAACCCAGCTGGTCTAAACTAATCCGGAGTCTTCACTATGGTTTTCCTTATACCCGATATGTCGCTTCGTGACGTCGATCACCCAGCTCATAGTTGACCATTCTAAAACTACAGGGAAGGAAACAGTACTCCATCTGGACTGTGTTTTCGAACCCGCCTTATCAACTCGAACTGGTCCCTATATATTACAGCATTTTACGGACACAGGTGGCGCTGAGATGAAGCAGTTTTAGCACAGACGAAAAGATTCAAGAATCGGTGGTGCAAGGTTGTGGGGTATACCTCAAGATATTTTTTTCTGGAATTATAACATTAATGAAGCCGTGGTGCACATTCTGTTGAACGGGCTTGGCAATGTGTTAAAAAATGGTGTTATTCATTTCGTCCTAACTGTCCTTCTTCTGCATGTAAAGTATAATTAGGTTCACTTCATTCCTGCTCCTTTGATATGCACCGACGCCCGGTTCACAGCGTCCGAAGCTAAAAATTGTTTTGGGGAGACATGTGCATTGTACTTATGAAGCTTTGTAAGCAACTTTTCACTTGAACGAGTATCTTGCTCAGATATCACGCACAGTTTTCTTCAGTGCCTCATTCACTTGTACTGAATCGTCAAAGGAAAATAAAACATTTTCTTGCCTAAGTTTAATCAGTAATAGTAGTATTAGATTTTGCATTTCGGCCCGCAGAAGACCGCGGATCAGTGTAATCTAACATACAAAACGTAATAATATACGGCATCTTCTAAACAAGAAATAAGAGTCGCGAACGAATTGCCACGCCAGGTACGTTTCCTTTTTCCTATAATGAAACCGGCACGAAACCCCTGTACAGAAGCTCAGCCGCACGATCCGGTAGAAAAAATAACTACTTCCATGTCCAAGAAACCGCAGCGAGAAGAGATGGAAGAAGAAACATTACGCCTTCAGGGAACATGCAAAATCTATTCCAAGAGCAATTAATCCGACAAGCAGGATTCTGTGCATGTATTAGTTCTTCCCAGAGAGGCATGGCGTGCGAGAACAGAACGCGCTGTTAATCTTTGTCTGGGCAAAATTGCCCTGACGAATTGTGCCTCCTCAAACAGCTGCACGCAGCGCCGCCCCTCCAGCGCTCTGCTATCCAGAAACGACCTATCCGTAACGGACATGCCAAGCCGGGTTGCACGGATAATGCTGGTGGGATGGCGCCTCTATAATTGCATTTTAAACTTTAGTAGCAAGTCACAGATCATCTTGCTGTAAAGAAATTCATACTGGCTGAGACAAAATTTGTTTTTTTCAAATGCGCGGGGCGTAAGCATTAGTAAACATTGTCTTCGTGCTTTCCTCGATTACACTCTGTAAGGAGGTGTAGACGACCACGCATGAATCGTTTAGGAGCAGTCACACCTACTATTCATTTTCCCTGCTAAAATGCTAACAACCACCGCAAGGTGCAAAAGTTATTTCAGTCTAAAAATGAAATAAACAGCCGTTTTCACTTTCCTGTGCCACTGATACCACTGAGAAAAATGCAAGGACACCAAGCAATTTTTTTTCAGGATTAAGGTTTTGAGACTAGCCCTGAATATAAGCTTTTCGTCTGTTTAGAACAGTTCTTAATGCTGCGTTTTCAACACTCCCCAGGAAAGAGCCATAAAGAGGCGAGTCATTCTTGCTGCGAACCTGCAACGTACTCAGAAAAAAATATATCTTCACGGCTCATTTCATCCTAGAGAGGCTGTTTTTCTCCTGAAAGCATATATCCGGCCACTAAAGACAAAACATATGGGGACAAAATGATGATAGCTTACTGACCGATATCTGCCATTATGGTTTTCCTGCTGGTATCAATTCCAATACCCCCCGAAAGCCCTTGAGGAGAATTTCACTTCCAGCGGCCTTGCGGTATGACTACTCACGTCCTTATTTTTTTTTATCTACAGTGAGACTGCAAAAGATAATAAGTATTTTTCTTCCGCGACGTCGCAACCCATACCAGCGCAAGCACAGTCGGATGGTCAGTCTTTCTCACGCACGAAACCTTAGAAAAAACAGCAAACGATAAAGATTCAGAATAACATGATTCGCAATCGCAACGCCAGAAGTCTACCATTGTCACCCCATTTTTCAATGAGATAGCCGGGCAAGCTGGAAGTACGGTTGCATGGAAGTGTAGAAGACTGAATTTTCTATTTTCTATTTTTTCCTAAAGGCAAGTCTTTTATAACCTTACTTCGTATGTATTTTACGGTTGCTCAGGCTTCCTGAACACGGCCGAGTTTCTTAAGACGATGAGCCTTTTTCTACCTGAACCGGTACCAGTAACGCTTTGAACTGATCAGGAACTTGCCTTAGCTCTGAAGTTTTTGTTGTTCATTGTTTCTTTTTATTTTCTTTGTTGTTTGGCGTTTTTAGCGCATTTTTTTAATCTAGTTGTTAGAGACACGGCTGGAATTTTTTTTCGTCTAGGCAGAAACAAGAGCACTATTTCAAGGCATAATTTTGCAATAATTCGTATGTTGATTTACACGTTTAGCGCTTTGAAATTAGTCGACCCCCTGCTAAACTAGCGGTGACGACTAACATTCCTTGCCCGTTGCCAGCCCTGATGTCACAGGCCGTAGCTGCCAAAGCCAGAGGGGCAGGAGGTGTCATAGCAAAACTATTCGTTGCTAAATATTGTGGTAGCTTTCCTTTGCAGACATCTTAATACATCTTTCTCGAGAAGAATATTAACAGGTTGTCCCTCTCGTAGTCTCTGAGCAACTTCTCGTGTTCTACATAAAGCATCTGTATCAAAGCGGGATAAACTGAAGCGGATTCACGGTAATTGAATTCTTAATGTCACCAGCCCTAATGCTCAGCAGTAGTCCTGACTGTTGATGATCACTGATATTTTTAAGCATTGTTATTATTCACATCTTTATCTTGGCCCTGGGAATCACAAAATATTGTAATTTCTTTTATAATTTACTATATTATCATTTTTAACTGTAAGAAATAAAGGCTTTTCTCTTGAGATTCATAGCTGCCTATACCATTATGCCTTAGCATCAAAATTAACAGGTAATTAGTTTAAATTGTTAAAGAATAAACTTTAACTACTACCATGAACATAATGTGCGCCGTTCCGCACAATCCGCTCGCACATACAGCAGCGTTGTGTCTTTAACTTTCCTTAATTCTCCTACTAATCTCCACTGATCAACATTATTAAAGCGAAAGCTTTACTAGGCTATGTCGGCACTTTCGTGCCATCAAAACGTGTCCGCAGCCATTGTGGGGAGCTAGATAGAGAGAACGTCTAAAAAGTGGTTATAATCGAAGGATGGTAATGTGCGAATGCGGCGCAAAAAATTTTGTGTCCATCGGATGAATAGTTAATTAATTAGAGCCAAAAATGTGCAAAAAGTGGTCGTGGCCAGGGAAAAAGTGGCGCCAAATTTGAAACGCCGAAAGTGTAAGTGCCACGTGACCGGAAGTGTGGGCGGAGCCAGCTCGCTGAGCCAAATTTGAAAGTCTGGAACGAAGCGTGGTGGGAATTAGACGAACTGCACAAATTATCAGGCAGATAGGGGCAATAGAGGCAAAGAGGAGCAACTAGAGGCGACTAGTGCCGAGGAGGCGTCAATGTTTTCGCATTACTCGAATGCGGGTTAACGGAGTGATCTCGATTTTTTTTCCACCTACTAATCTCACCTAGTCAACCTAATCCATTTAATAGGGTGGGCCAACAACCAAAATGTTGAGTGTACTTTGAAATTTAAGGGGTGGGCCAACTTCGAAATGCTAGCGCATTTTCATATATAGCTGTGTGTATTTTTTTATTATCGAAGCGTGTGCGATTCGTAAGTACTTGTGATGTCAATGTATCCTTAAATATTTGGTTTGCACCTACTAAACTGGTAACCAAGCTCTAAGAATCACTGAAATGGGAGTTACGAGGAGGTCTGCCTATTTCTATGCAATTTAAGCTAAATTTCTACCTGAGCCGTACTAAAGTAATGTGCTCTTAGTGTGGTATTACGCATGGTTTTGTGGCACACAGATTTTTTTTAGTCTTAATCAGTACAGGAAAGTGAGGTAGAAAGAAACTCCCACAAAGTCCCAATACTTAGAGCCCCTTCGGTCTCGGAACCGTGGCGGGGTAGGCGCTCTTTTCCTGCTTCACAGCTCATATAACGTCAGTCATCTGGTCTCCACCCGCCGCGTACTGACTCACCACTAAAGGCATTCACCGGACAAGGCTAGTGTGCTCAAACTTCATCCACATGGCTTGGATATACAGAGGTACCGGCGGCAGCGCCCTTCTATCAGAAAATCCGACACTGCCTTTAATTCTCCTGGAGAGCCATTTATACATACACTGAGCGTGAGATCAGCTCATACCGTGCATTCTGGACAATATGCACCTTCCAGATGCCTTCTCCGAGCGGTTAATCTTTCCACATCCAGGCCCTACGTTTTACGATGACGCGAAAGTAGCGGTCATTGCCTTTTACGACATCCCGCTCACGTGTCCACGGCCTTCCGCTACTACCGCGACAGCGACTGCGGAGTCAATGCAACCATTTCCTCCCGTGCCGTCAATTCCGTTACGACACATTGCGCGAACTGCACTGTCCACGATGCGCTGTCCTGCGTGCAGCTTTGATCAGCAGTACCAGGCTACTCGTCGCCGGAGACGTGCTCCTCAATTCCTGCGGTTAATTTGCGCAGAGAGGATGCGCCACAGCGACACCAGACCTAACCACTCTCAGCGATGCAGTCAGTTCGACTTGCGGAGCCCGTAGCCACTCACGCAGTCTTTGCGGTCTGCCGTCCCGTACACTCAATACAACCGTGTGAGAACAACATGACTGCACTGTGCCACTGAAAGGGTAGCGTGGATGCAATCACTATCGCCTGCACCCATCGCCTCAGTTCATTGCCTCTTTGGACAAGTTATAAAGCTATGCAGCCCGGGCGTCAACCTCCCGAAAAATGAACATGTCATGCCACAAACATCGGAATCCTGAAATGTCACCGAACGAAAACAACAATGCCCCTTACTTGAGAGCACTTTGTCAGCACGGATCCGTATATTTATGACTTTCTCTTTCATTACCTTGGTTTTGTATTCACCTGCGTCGTCTGTAGAATTTAAGCCCACTGCCTCGAACGTGGGAGTTTCATTTCGTACGTTCTCATCGTCAGTCCTGAAGTTATCTGGCGTTCACCAAATGGGAAAGAACATGGCTAACATTACCTGTGTGAAAGAGAAATCGTTCGAGCAGCATTCCTTAAGTGATATCCTCTTAGACGTACCTCCGAGTTGGAGGGTTTACCTTTGGCTAGTTCCGACACGATGATCTTCTTTTTAATTCTGAAGTGATCTGTCACGCGCGCTGCCAATTTACTCTAATCTTAAAGCGCCTAGCGCACTCTCTAACGACAGGAGCCGTACTCTAGTGTACACGAGTACAAATAACAAAATATAGAAACAGAACTTTATGGAATCTATAGAAGCAAACAGGAAGAAAATTAACGTCAAGACTGCGCTTTTTCGACGTCCTCCTGGACATTTTCGCCATAGCGGGCAAGAGACTTCTCCGTCTGAATAGAGATAAGTGGTTCACATAATTCACGGAACGAATATTTTCATTTTTCGAGCTCGGCTCCCATTTTGAGAGCTAGATTTCTTACAACTGCATTTCCGTTGCGTTACAGTAAAAGAGACGCATTATCTCTCCTGTTATAAGCGCGCAGTTGCCGTTGCTAGATTAATAAAAATTAGGTATAAATAAATAGGAGCGCGTTCTTACCGCACCAAGCAAATTTTTCGCGACGTGCGTACATGCGGCTGATTTTCGGTGCAGCTCGACAAGAAGAAAATTGGTGTTAAAAAATGCCACTGAATTCAGCATCACCATGAAAACAGCGGAATTTCTGCGACTACACTGAAGAAGGTCACAGAGCTCTTCCTCTCGTAATAGTTTATTGCAAAAAAAAGTAGAAGCAGTTCGCGAAGCTGGAGAAACTTAATGCTCATTGTACTGGAACATGCAGATGCCATTAAAAATCTTATACTTAAGTATAGGACTTTTAAAAATCCACATTTTTGAATAGGTACCTGTAACGATTTGAAATAAGCGAATTCGTTCATGTCATTAATGTGACATCGTCCATCTTCTTCTTAACATAATTATTAAAGAGTGAACCTTTGAGATCTTTTGACAATTCTTACACCACTCCCTGAGAAACAATTTTATCAAAAACCTAGAGCGGCTCCTCACGTTCTGGCTCTTGTTTTTGCAAATAACAGTTCTAGGGGTCAATGCGCAACTTCCGTGGCACAGTGCGTAAGAAAAGAAAGTAGCGAGTAGTAGACCATTGTGTTGCTGACGTGCACAAACTCTATGTGTTCGTTTTTATTCATTTATATTAGAACCGTATTTTTGCCAGGTCAACAGTCCAAATTTTCGGTATGCTCTAAGCGAATCGAGTAAATCGCAAATAGGAGGTAAGTTGTCTTCTGCGCTCGTGTAAAGCTGGGTTCAGTGTTAAACCACATTCAAGTTCTTTAAGCAACCTTGATAGAAAACTTGCTGAAAGAAACCGCCAGTGCCTGCATTACCGAGAGCAACGACACAAACACGCGCAGGATTTGTCACGCATATTGCCAAGGTTTCGGATCGCTACACAATTTTTCTTCCAGCGCTTGATGGGAACAAGAGGTTTAGTTTAGTTTAGTTTTTGAGGTTTAGCGTCCCAAAGCGACTCAGGCTATGAGAGACGCCGTAGTGAAGGGCTCCAGAAATTTCAACCACCTGGGGTTCTTTAACGTGCACTGACATCGCACAGCACACGGGCCTCTAGAATTTCACCTCCATCGAAATTCGACCGCCGCGGCCGGGGTCGAACCCGCGTCTTTTGGGTCAGCAGCCGAGCGCCATAACCACTGAGCCACCGCGGCGACGGGAACAAAAGGCTGGTGGAGAGAAGCGACCTGTCGACAGCTTCCGCCTTTTATGTTTCACGGGACCTGCCGATGCCGGAGTGGGATCTAGGAGACGCGGGAAGTCTACCAATCTTGACGTGGCCGCGTTTGATGGGTGAAGCCAACCCCAAACTAAGCCGCCGGGTAGCGTAAATGCCGTAGGAGCTTCTTCACTCTCCATCAAGAACCTTGTCAAATCTGTGTGCCCTACCACCTAGTCGCTGCCCCACTACCGCTTCTGGCGTCATTACCAGCACGACAAGTGTGCGGATTCTGCGCTCACTCTCCGCCATTAGACACTGGTAATCTTTTCCAGCCGTTACAGTGCGATCTTTACTAAGAAAGGCAACAACCATTGCGTCAGTGCCAACTGCGACATGAGAGGCAGAGGCACGCAGCTTCCATTTGCACAAAGCCAGGTGTGCTTCACACTGGCAGCCTTCCCTAGCAATCGCAGCAAGAAGGAAGCTGTGTACGCATTCTCTTTGGCTCTCGCCGCAGAGGTCGATGACATGATGTTTCTGTTAACGCCAATTGTCCCAATTTGAGGGCGCACATCTTGCTTGCAGAGAAAAAGCAACAAAAAGTCCAAACAAGAGTCTCTTATGAGCCAAGAGTAAAACCGTTCGCGCGCATAAATCATATTGGACCTATCTAGTTCATCAACCACAGGCTACAAACTCATTAGCATTGCTGATAAACTTTCGTCTATGTTAGTATAAACACGAGTAGAAACGCATGCATGCCTGTGACATACATTTCTTCTAGTTGCTTAGATGAGAAGCAGCACCGATCACAACGCAACTTTTTTTGATGAGTTTCCATTTCTCATTAGCTCTTGCGCAAAAATGTACCCATTTCTTCTTTTTTCTATCTTTTAATGAAAATCATATTTCTTTCGCTATTGTTCTTTGCGGTTTTAGTCCGCCGACCGCACTTTTGATTCCATCCTTCGGTCGCATTCAAATTCGAGTTCTATTTTGGTTCACGCCGCCAGTATCGCTGTCACATCAAATATATTCGCAGTCGGCGCTTTCAGAGATAGTGCGGGTTGCGGGAGAATGCTAAACAGTTTACTCCCCTGTGGTGCACATTGGTGATGACTGGCTTCAATTTGAAATCGGGGCTTCTGCATTCGTCGCTTTTGACCATTGAACCACTGCAGCTTCCACGCTTTGCACGCACACCATGACATTTTCTGCGAGTAGTTCACTCAGCCACAACATCCGGTACGGCCCACACTCTCCGCTATCTCTAATGGACTGTCCTTATCTCGCCCTTAAGACTGCCCACAGGCTTGTGTTGCCTCGTGATTGAAAAGCGCTCACGCTCATAAAACCTGTCATCAAAATACATTTAATGTACAGGTGCCGCAAACGTTAAACTTGGCGCGCTAGTGGTGGGCAAGCTGCTTACCAGCTCGCTCTAGCAGCCGGAGCGCATATCGACAGTGATGGCTGCGGTGATCTTGATACTCGCCTTATCGCCGGCATGGGTGAAGTCGCCCTTCGTCTCTTAGCGCTCAATAGGTGTCCTTTCACTGCTTAACTCCGGAATTTGTTGCCGGCGCGCGTTGCGCCGAAAGGGCTGGCATTTTGCAGCCCGCGCATTTTGCTTTGTCACAGTTGTGACCACGTTGAGAGTATGTGCTCGAGTGTCTGCCGTGGTTAGCGCTTCGCTTCGTGGTTATTATTCAACCACCGTATCACGGCGTGCCAGCGATAAATCCTTGCATAAAACATTAAAAACGCCCTTGACAAACACTGATGTAAGGAAGCAGTGCGGCTGCGCCAGTGCTGACGGCAAGGCGAGCGTCAAAACTGCCGGGTGGGTTCGCCGGACATTCGCTTTCTGCATATGCTTCCATTGATAGAGCGCCCTGGAAAGCAGTTTTCCCGGAGCTCGCGTGCCCTTTTAATTTTGGCGCACCCGCACAAGGCGAAATCTCGTTACGGTTAAAAAAATTTGAAACAGCGCACATGGGAAGCATTGTGAAAAAGGGAAAAAATGGGGATTTGTAATCAGCTGTTACCGAAAACAATTCTTCACGAATGGCCAGGACTGCTCATCCACTTGCTAACTTCTAGGCTAATTGTCCTCCAAAATATACTGTCAAAAAATGAGGCTCTGACTGAATTGATCGGGCAGTTTCCTTGAGTAATGACAATATAAGAAGTTTATTCCGGCAATAGATTCAACGGTTTTGTTTTAGCATTTTGCAGCGAACGCTGTTATGGCCTCATATCTTGAAATAACGGCCTCGGTTGTGTTCGCATGTACTACAGCAGCGAAAAGCAGTACGCATACGAGATGGCTTGCGCTCTGCCACGTTTAATGGTTGGGCATGCGCAGACTCGCTCCTACACGTGCTGTTAGATTGGCCGCTCACCTGCTTAGAGCGCCCTGAGTGAAATACGACGGCAAAACCGACGATCAGAGACCTTGCTGCTTCACATGCATTGCGACGTGCTGAAGACCGGAGAAGATAGCTGCGAGCCCGAAAAGATTACGCAGTTCATGCAATAGACTGCGAAGCCAACAGTAGTCGAACGCTAACGCCCCACAACGCGTGCTGGCAAAGCTGAGGCGGAACGGCTTCAACGCCAACGTGACACAGTGCGGGACTCGCAAAGCTAAGCAACGACGTTTCAAACGCAAGCGAAAGCCGAAGCAGCCACGAAGGCATTTCTTTAGTAATTCTGGGAAATTTTGTTTATCGTTGCTCCAATTGAGATTGCATTTCCGCAACAGCCTCGGGACATTCCACTGTCTTCTCACTCTGCACATCAGGAGAATGTTTCAGGCTGCTGCACTACGTTTCGGTTGTGCATGACCTGTCGGTGAATATTGCGTTAAGTTGCTGTAACCCTCGCATAAATGTTTAGCCTTTCATTTCAATCAATTCGTCTTTCAAAGCGACGCCATTTTTTTCTCTAACTTTTCACCGATATTTTTCTTCATAGATAAGTATCAAGAAGTTCTCCATTCGCTTCTGTTTTAAAGAGTTTGAATGCATACCGGCCTCAAGTGTTGCGAAATGTCAGAAGGCTGTTGTAAGTTCTGATCGGCTGCCAGCACTTCTGGATGCATTTTTGTGATACGTATTGACCCTCTCTCTTCACCATCACTGGTGCCGCTTAAGCGATAGAAACATTTGTTTCCCTCGGGTCTCGGCTCTGTTGACTGCCCCGACTGTCCACCCTGAAGTTGCCGAAAACATGTCTCCCGGGCCCTTACCGGCGAGCGCCACAGATCAAATTAGTCAGCTCCGCAAGCGAATCGATAAGCCAGCAAAGATATCCCCTAGGAGTGGCGACATCAAACATAGCCGGGGAAGCCGCGAATGGATACTGCTTAGCCAGCACTTTCGTTAGATACTGTGACGGCAGAGCTAAGCTATCTGTGATGTATGTATGTGCCCTCTTCGCGTTAACCTCGTTGCCTTCCTTGTTCAGTGTCTCAATCTACTGGCTCATATAAAAAATGAGCAGAATGGGCCTCCTTGCAGAGACATTCTTCTTAAAAAAACTTGATTTCTTACAAGCGTAAAAAACATTCTAGCACTCTATGTCGAACAATCTATTGCGCTTTATTTTTAATCATTTTTAACATTCCCAATCATACTAAAACCTAGGATGGTGATGTCACATTTTTCGTTTCTATATGAAGCTTACGCCTGATAATTAACGCCGTGTTGATTTGCATGGCACATAAGCAACTAAGCCTATCGCATGCCAAGCACGGGATCTAATAATGTGGACCTGTCTTTCACCAAGCAATCCTTCTTCATACATTGCCTGGACGCAGGGACCGTACCATACCGTTCTGTACTGGACTTCATCAAATCAGCTAACCTTTTCCCATTCATTTAGATCATTCATCACACATCAAAAAAAAAAAACACCGGCTTATTCCAGGCTAACAGAAACGCCCAAGCGTGCTACACAGGCAGAGTAGCAAAGCGACAGAAACAAAACTGTAAGCTTCGGGTTGCACGGGAAGCATCATGGCAGTTTCAATAAACGAACACTTTCTAATGGCAGGTAAACGAAGCACTGGTGAAATGAGCCTGCAGGTGAAGCAGCCACTCACCGCTTCACACTTAGTCCCGATATTAGTCGGCGGTGGAGATAGCTGCAGTGCGTGGAAGGACGGTGCTCTTCCGCACACGGTCAAGGAAGGTCGGGGTGGCTGGCCCGGGCAGCACAAGCCACGGAGACCCAGGTTGGTGCGACCCCGCCAACAGCGTTCTGCCCCAGCTCTTTAGGAAGGGCTGCTTGCCAGCCACCGCTCTTATCTTGCTTCGCCGCCACGTTCACTTGCTCGCTCCTAGCATTTAGCGAAAAAATGTGCAAGTCATGAGCGTTAGTGTTGCAGCTGGGCGCCTTCGCTCGCACCAGGACGAGGAAAACGACTTACGTGCCAAAATATGTGTGCTACTCAGCCTGGTGAGCTGATCCATAAGGCAATAATATCAAAAAGCGCTTCGAGAGGCAGCGGAGAGAAGCTGAATATAGAATACCCTACCTCTCAAGCTCTCAACCTCAACAACTGATTGTGGGCACTGCCGAATGTGCAATTCGTCATATGAGGCACTGCTAGACGCGTGTCCTAGAAATATGAAGCTTGACCGAACGCAAAAATTGGAGAGGACACTTGAGCTCCGCCATAAGGGCATGACGCTATAGCGTAGTGGGTTAGGCTTTTCATTCTGAGCATTTTTCATTTTTTCAACTGTTATGATTAATTAATCGATCAAGTACACACTGTAAAGTTTCCAAATTAGCATAATCAAGCTTGGTTTTTCATTCTGAGAATTCTGGCACCTTTGAACTTTACCAGTAGTACCTTTCCTAACACTGTTCTTGAAAATTTTCTGCAGCCTCCGCGACAAATGGCTAAAAGTTCTTTTCAAAGCATATTTTTCCTGAAACTCAGAGTCGAGAACTCAGCTGGACCACAACCGCCACGGGTATTCAAAATGCTACTCGTCATTGGAAATCTAGCATAGAGGCATGAAGCTAAGGGTGAAAGCTCAACTATTTCAGGACACCCGAGGTCGGCAGTGGCACTTGCAAACGCTTGTTCTATCTAATTGCTCCGACTCAGATTAAAGCAGTCTCAGTCTGTCCACCATATGACACCTGCAGGAGGGGGGAGGGGCACAACTGAAAGCACTCTTTGACACTCAATGAGCGTCTTAAGAGTAGGCACTGGAACTCCTAGACTCGTGTTCGTTGTCAGAGGCCGATATTATAGAGCTACGTCCTGAAATTAAATTGCACAGTATCGATGGCAGATGGCGGGGCGAGCAAAATGTTATCCATCCTTTTGTTATTATTTTAATAAACGACTACAACAACAGCAACACCCGAAAATTCCTCCTGACATATTCAAAAACCGCAGACTATATCGGCTCCCTCTAGGTGACCTGCATACTCATTTTTGTTTCTTTTTTCCCCCCTACACAACCAATAAAACGGTCCTGTCACATGTACACCATGGACTCCGCTATTCTTCTTTTTTCTAGTGCATGACTTATACTATAGCAACACCCTTGTCACAGAATTTCAGATTGGCAAACTTGAAGGATGCGAGTAATAGCAGATCATGCCCTCACGTAATACCCTGATATCCCATCCACAAAAGCCAATAAATGTACACAATCATTTTTGAACCTCTTCGTAACCTTTCTGTTCCTAATAAATCTCTTACCACGCGAAATTACGTATTATTAGGCGTGACCACGTAAATACGCTCCTCACCCGGCTCGTTCTTTCCTCTACAGTCACCCCCCCCCCCCCCCCCGTTGCAACTGCACTGCATTATATGCTGATCTCCAACATTCACTTTTACACCTTCTCCTTTGCCATCCAACCGCCTATTACCCACATCCCTCTGACCCAAAGTAGCGGCCTGTTGAGCCGCGGACCAGCTGGCGGACCAGCTGGCTCAGGTTGCTCTGGCACAATATACCCTCGACGCTTAATCCTGTGTCACAATGAGGATGTTGCTCTAAATTTGTCTGATCCATCCGCAGAGAAGACATCTGTTCTTTGAAGAAAAACATGCCCGGCTATAATTTTTTTCTTTCCCTCAGCATGCTTTTTCTACCCCCTGCCTCTGGAACGCGATTTTTTATCACCGTGCCTTTGCAGTTCACGCGCAAAAACGCAAGCTTAATCTTGCAAGCTTACCTACCTCGATGCAGTCCAATTGCTGCTGATTCGCTTGCGCGGCCATAGATTGCAGCTGTCGGAGTTACAAACAAGTCCGGTGCTTTGCTATGCGCATTCGTGCAAAGAGACGGGGTCTTGAAAACAGGATTCTTATCTCTCTTTTTTTTCCCACCAAACCTCTCATTGAGCAGAATGCCGACTTTAGGTGTGACTTCAGCACTTCACTAATTTTCTCGCACAACTTTCTTGTGAACTGGACCTGCTCTTCGCCGTCCTTCACATGCTTCACTACCCCTGTCTTGTTTTCCAAGCGTGTTATTTTTCCTACGTAATCGGTTGCCTCCTTTTTTCTTGATTTGGCTTGGAGTCCTTTAGGTGCTTATCTTTTCAATTTGAATCAGGACAACACAGTCTTGTCAGTAGTAAGACAATCTCGTTTCCTCAAGTTGTTTTATTCTCCCGATTTCTGAGTGGACAAAAGAACGTCGCTGCTTGAGCTGCTCAAATATTGATTAAAAATTGTATACTATGTATCTGAATTTAGTCCAATGTCTCTAAATGGTGATTCATTGCCAGTGCCAGCTGTCTTTTTCCTCCTATTTCTGAGAAATGCAACAGCAGCAGGGTGCGTGACGCAAAAAGATTTTAATAAAGGAGTAAACACTTCGATGTCTGTAATAACGTCGACTAGTATACCGAAACAGGCCTACAAGCCTTGATACCCACAGCGAACATTCCTTTTATGCGCTTTACGGTAACCGGCTCAGAAAGTGCACGCTACTCTCGCACGCACATTCAAGCGACTTTCAGCGAATTGAATGTAAGTGTACGTGCTCATTAATGCATGAATAGAATAATGCAATGTAGGTAATCTTCGCAGTGTACTTTAGAACTCAAAGTACTTCTTGAGGTCACGCTAGAGAACATCATGCAAAGTTCGTCGACTTGATACTTCCTACGTATTTTGCCATAGCAACATTAAATACTTTCTCTGTCGCGCAACACTAGTGTGGGAAGGAACGAAGCTGTAAAGCATTACGAGAAAAATTGAAGAAAAGTACGAAAGGCGATTAAGGAAGTCAAATGATTTCAAATGTAAATTTGCAGTTTGGATATACAGTTCGTTATATCTATTGACTATTACAGGTGGCGGTCATTATTTACCGGAAGTTTTCTTGCTTTTGATAGCAGTGCTAATCTGCACGAAGGAAGTGCAGAAAATTGAATGAAGGTAAATCACGATAATCTATACTGCGTTTCTTGTAATGCCTGAACGTCAGGGCCACCCAGAGGAGCTCAAATCGCGATGCGCCTGACTTTCCCACTTGCACCTCCCTCTATGGGCACCTCGTTCGGGTGACATTTGCAGTAGTCTTCATTACTGCACAGCCATCGGTGAAAAAATTCTCTTTCCACGTAAACCTGTGACGATATTCGCACCTATTGAAACACCACCACTTGGTTTCATCGGAAGATTGCCGATACAGATATCAACGGACAACTGATGACAAACTGAAGTTTGCCTGTATCAGTAGATTACTGGGTTAAAAGTATAGACACCATTCTCCCTCAACAGCGGAGCTTTCATAAGATAGAAAGAACCATAAAAACAAAACACAGTTGCTGCCACCAACGGCCAATTTCGTCAGTAATCTGCCGTTCATCAATACACGTCACTGGGCGCGAATTCAAGACGATAGGCTACATTGCCCTTCACTTCAAAACGGCAAACACGGAGTCCTTATTTGGTGTATGCGTCATGAGTTTCAATACAAGGGCCGGAAAATTTTAAACGCAATTTTCTCAGCAATAAATGCGTCCTTTTCGACCGGACAAAGGTCCAGAAAGAACCTCAGAACAGATCTTTACTGAGAACAACAATTGTAGAGGGCTGTTGTTTGTCTTCATTTAATAACAGGCAGCGAGCTTGGAAATCGAAAAAGCCACAGAGCGGGTCCAATCTCAAAAGTGCATGTATCTTTCGGGCGTTTGAATATGGTGAACAAAACACACCAAATAACGAACGACAACGGGGAGAGCCAGTGGTGTTAAATCACCACCCACGTCTCTCGGGCAGCCTAGAGCCAGCTTAGAGGGAGACGCATCTGGTGTCCCGCGTTCGCCATCGTTCCCCTAGGCTGGAACCGTTCCTCAAGCGGCCAAGGACGCACATTTCGCCGCCTCCAGCCTGTCGACGCATTCCGCCGAAGCGCACTGCCAATAGTGCCGCGAAAAGAAGGAAGAGAAGTACAGGGGAAATGCGCAAGACAGAATCGACGAGAAACGCTGCTTCTTTCCGATCGCTCAACTTTTCCATCCGCAGGGGCACCCGCAATCTGGCGCCCACGCCCTGCTGTTGCCTGGCGGCCTGGCATCATCATCGTTGCCTTTCCCGTCCCGTCTTCCATTCCTTATTTTATTTCACCTAGTCTGATTTGTATTCAGTCTTGTGCCTGGTGCTCCTGAATAAAATCCCACTTACTCTACAAGACGAATGGTGAGAACGTAGAAAACAATGATGAAAGCACGCACTTAGTGACCGCCACCTTGACTCTGAGGCCGTCAAAGAGAGCGCCTTTGAAAGGCTAAGTTCGTCTAGTTGTTCGCAGGATGTCACTAGAATCTAAATGCCTTAGAACTGACAGATCATAACAGCGAAAGAGCCTCACTCTATTGTTACTCAACGATTTCCCACACAATTCCGGCCGTCTCGAAAGCCTTCTGAGGTACAGCTATGGAATACCAACTAGCCCTCATTGTCAGCTTGTTAGCTCTGAGATACGTTTGTCTCATTTCACAAACCTCAAGCACGCAAGGTGTTCGAAGCGCTATGGCAGTTACACAATACCGACGGAGTGCCACGTTCTAATATGGTGTTCATCTAGAGCGGGACTATTAACTAAATGTTATCCTCTGTTTCACAATATACGGCGACGAGCCTGATTGTCTGAAAGGACTGGTTTTCGGCTATGTACGTTTGCGTGCGCAATGTTTTCTTGTTGTTCTTGTTCGAATAGAAGCCATGCTTGGCTCTTATTGGCGCCCACCCACCGTGCAGTAACTGTCTAGAGGTTGTGATACTCAGGAAGAAACGCCAGCGTCCTGTGACTTCTTACCACATGAAAGCATAAGTTTCTTTGGCGTGTTGTCGCCAAGAAGTGTGGTTTATAGGGACTCCTAAAAATGGAAGCATGTTTCGCACACATCGCACACTGTAGCGGCCAGCTACTACTATTAAAATAATTCCTGAACTTAGTACAGTAATACGTTTTCGCAGAAAAAAACAAAGGAAACAGGCTACCATGCCTTGAATTTGATAATTTTGAGAAAATAAGCATTGCCGTCAGAAATACACCTATCTGCATGTAGCTTCTGAAATGCTGCAAAACACCGTCTATCACACACTATTGACATTGTTACTACTATTCGTACGTAATGAAACGCTTCCTCTTGTGGACGATAATTTCGTTACAAGGTCTGATACTAGAAGATATTGAGGAAGGCAATAGTCACCAAACCAAGTAAAGCAAAGAGGAAGGTTCCTATTTCTTTCTTGATTTCGGGTGTTCAACAGTGAGAAATTTTCCATGTAGTCATCTTATTAGCTAAAAGATAAATGATAGGTAACTTGCCGATTAGTACAGTGAAAGATACAATATAGCTCAGCCATCCAAGACTTACCCCCCTTATGCGTGCTTTGACACCACCTATATGGTCACCAATTGTATCCATCTCACAGTCCTGTGTGTTAAAAATGAAACGCTATCTGGGATCAATTGCATCACATAAGAAATATTCCCACCTAAAAACAGGTAATTCAATTTGATCCAGTGAAACATGAATAATTGCAACAAAAAAGAATTGGGAGTCAAAGACTTTAAAAAGGACTATAAGAATCTAAAAAAAAATTGCGCCTGTTTTAATGCGGGTTGATTATTAAAATATTAACCTCAATTAGAGCATGCAGTCCGCATCTTGTCAGCTACTGAGCAACGGTCTAAGGAATAAAGAAAGTTGTGCAGATGAACTGATGGTCAACAAACGTGACGAAGTTGTTTTTAAATTTAAGAACGCAAAGTGCAAAAATTGCGTTATATAAATGATTTCTTTTGTGAAAAATCGCCTGAAGGGTGTTAAGAGGGAACAGATTTGAGTGCGAGCTTAAAGGAACAAACGCAGTGCATAGAATGGCCCGCGTCCACGCAGCTACGTGGCACGCAGAGCATGTGCTAAATACAATTACGGCTAGCGCTTGCAGCACTTTCTTAATGCGGAGAACTAATGCAGAAGCGAGTTCAATAACTCATTCGCCGCACGTGTAAAGTGGGCGCTAAGTGTCTTTGTCAGCGGACGTCGGTACTGCGTTCGAGGGAGCCTTAAGAGAAAGCCATTTGTATTTGTATGCTTATCCTTAGGCATATCAACAGCTTTAATGCTCTCGCGTTGCCCACAGACAATAGAATAAGGTGACCCTGTGCAATTTCCGCCTCATAAGTGTGATACCAAAACTCCGCACATAGAAATAAACAGGCACATGGTCATGACGCCCAGCATTAATTCGAAACCCAACTTTACGGCGGTTGCTACAACGAGCGCGCAGACGGAAGCCGAGAAGCATTTCTCAAGTCAAGTCCCAAGAGAATACCCTCGTAAACGATTAGTGCAAGGCCTTCCTGCTCTGCTCAGACCCGGCTGCACAGAAGAAGTTCGTCCGCAGGGTCCGGGCTGGCGCCCAGGCCGAGGAACTCCTTTAATCCCGACCAACTCTAATCCCCCCCAAAAATTTTCACCGCCATTACCACACTCACCGTATGAGACTTTCATGAAGCCCAAACAAAGGCGGGTACTGCAAAAATTAAATCAGGGAACATGGATGAACTGCTTGCTACAATGACTACCACGTCAAGGCTTTTGCAGAGGTAATCGAATGAAAGCTCAAAACCTGAAAAGCATTTCGACCACGGGCATACTACGCTTAAAACATAGTGACTGGCTAGTTGGTTCTGCATACTGGAAAAATTGCAGCGCAGCAGTAACTACGCTAACCAAGACATCGGTTGGTGTACTCTTCAAACTGAACCTCCCTATGTAAAGCCCGAAACTATAGCCCATGTCGTGACCTTATTCTCGGAAGGATATAAGACCTCCTGCGTTCCTTTCTGAGCAGTGCCGTAGAAATAGTATTCGCCACGTGTGAAGATAGCTAGCTGTTACAACCAGTACATTGCTGAGCGCGCGGCCTCGCGAAGGTCACATTGAATGCACTTTGAGCGAGTAGTCTCCCGTGCAAATAAGCCGCACTGCCGCCTAAATTTGCATGAGAAACCAGCTGCGGCCGTCTGCAGCCCTGAAAAGGAAGCGCCTCGCAGGTCGCGAAAGCGATGGACCACGCTGACCACCACGGTGGCCAGACACGGAGAACTCATTTGAATTCCTTCGAGCGACCACCTGCGCCTGAAGGGCTCTGGGCTCGCGCTTGAAATTTCGCTTCTTCTATAGCAGAATGCAGACTGCGATGCAGCAGTGGCACGGAGAATCCTTCTGACAGGACTCCTGCATACCACGTGAGGCTTTCTTCACCCGACATTTTCAGTCACTTTTATTCCGAGTAAAAGCAAACATCACGTGGACTTCATTGGTAGGTACGAAGTCTTTCAGGTTTCGAAGATTTTTTTGTGAGACGTTCAGCTTATGTTTTGGGGCTAAATTTCACAGCTCCTCATTTTCACAGTTGTTGTTGTTGCCTCAAATACGATGCCACATACCCACGGTGGGGGCGTGGCTAGGGTTTGGTGCAGATCTAAACAGGAAAAACCTCATTCAGGTTTATTTCAAGCGGCTCATAAATATAGAGGAATCTGAGAGTAAACGAAAATCTGGATTTTGAGAGATCTTGAGGAAATCGGAATGAAAATTGGGGAAACAAAGCGGTGTGGGTGGAATAACTAAGTTTTAAAGAATTAATCAAAAAGAAAATAATTTTGACAGGAAAGTAAAGGCATCGAGAAATTAACACAAAAATCTCCGGGTTCCAATGATATACTTGTGAAGAAGCTGACACACCTGCCTAATGGCATGCCCTTTGACAGTTGCACCGAAGGAGAGGAGGACGGGCAGAGTAAACGGCAGCCCTAATTGAGCGAGGGGATATTGCAAAAACTGAATTCTCTGCCGTGCAAACCGCCGGGAGTAGAGGATGAAATGATCTGTCGTTTCAACGTCCCCGCATGACGCACATAGATTCGACGGCGTGAACCCAGAGCGGCATAAATATAGATTAAGGCAAGGAATCCTGCAGCGCAACACCGTCATGGAAACCTCCCATTGTCTTGATGCGCCACAATGAGACCCTTACAGCATTGGCTATGTATCAATATTCATAGTTAAGAAAACGTATTACGTGGTGTAATTTGCTCTTACACACTATAGTTTAAAGACTGTAGAGCCCATACGAAACAGAATCAAATTTCACTGCGAAAGAAAGGACATTGAAGTACGTCCGTTGCTCCTGAGCAGCTCCACAAAGCTCGTGGGGATGTACGCTGGTAATTGGTTCAGTTAATCATGTCTTGAGAAATTTGTGAGCAAAGGCGCAGAGCAATGTTCTTCCCGAAGCGAACTCAGGGAACTGTTCCGACTCCTTTTGATCTCCGACGGTGTGCCGGGCTAGACCTTACTTGAAGACCGCGAGAAGACCATTTTTAGACTCCTCCTTGGAGTTGCCTTTATTTGCGCACTGAATGTACACAATCCAGGCTTTGTGAGTGGAAAATGTGGGCTAGGGTTAGGTCACGAGAAGTGTGATTTTCTTCGTTCTTGTTTTAAAAAAAGACGTGTCAAAAAATAAAGTTTGTAGACGCAGTCATCAAACTCTTGCAATTGGGGAGTGAATTCCGGGCAGTCAGTTTCAACATCAAGTTTTTGCAACAAGCGCAGCCTTGCACATGTTCCAAACGCCTACAATCGTCGACGCCATGTTAAAAAAAATAATCTGTTGATGATGTGGTGGCTTTTTTTTATTGAGCGTGAATGATCTCGAAGACCTGTAACACAAGAAACACACGCTTCAAATCACTACAAGGCGCGCAAGTCGCGAAAGTAACCTGCTTACATTCTGTGGTGTTGTAGGCATTCAGGTGCGGTGCGCACGTTTGTGCCTCTAGAAACTCTGCCCGTCATTACACCACTGTCGTTGGAAGAAATTTAATTAATACCAACAACTTAACTTTAACAACGATTAGTGGTAATATTTTATTTAGTATTAAAATGGTACGATTGCAAAACTAAATTTTTCGTGACTATTCACACGCAGGACGTGAAGGCATCCATCATCATTGACTATTTGTGCTGACACAAACACTGCAGTGGTCCACCTGCGACGAGTCCATGAATATCCAAAGGCGCTCCTTTGGACATGTTCTTTTTTCCCGCATATTGAAACCGCCGCCAGGCCAAAGCAGAATTCCAAAGTGCACTTGGAGGGTTCACGGAATGCTTAGGAAAGAAAAGTCACCGCCTGCCAGTCCAATTGGCAGCGTCTAATTGAAATGCTGTGCCACTTGAATTCACGAGTCCTTCGAGTGCGTCACCGGGCGATAGCCTGGAAACTAGGTGTCGAAGTTGTCGTTAGAGCCCGGGAACAGCAAAACGTCGAAGTCCCACTCGGGGCTGTGCCGGGACGTGACCACAGTCGATTACATCGGGACCGGCAACATTTCGACACTGTCGGCGACGTTAGCGGTCGAATTACTGCAGCTTACCGCGCGTGGACGAGCACTTCGTGCTGTCGTGCTTGACCAAGAGCAGTATGTTTTGGTGACACTAGAGGCACTAAACGGTAACCACGAGAGGCGGCCTAAGCTTGCGCAGCGATTAATAAATCTTGCAGTCCGGTGCAAACGACAGGAACTCCAGAGAGAGGTTCGTGCTTTCCTGCATATGGGCCTCCTCTCTCGTCTTCAATGATGCTCCCAGCGATGAAGGTTTGTTGTGATGAGACACCTGGCACAGTGCACAACCACTGGTGACCGAGACAACAAGCAGGAGAAGAAGCGTGCATGTGGTGCCGTCCATCCATGAGATGGGCCGCTCCAAGAGGCGAGATACTCACTGATGCCTGCTAGTCACATCTAAAAAGAGCGGAGACGCGCACCTCTCTTCGTGGAGCGGCAGGCCACATATGGGGATCCCGCAGTGCGGGTGTCTGCCACGCGACACTGCGCGAGTGGTGCTTCCGCTGCTGTGGCCTGGAGTCAGCGCTTCGAGCATCGAGCCACCTGCTGGCTTTGGGACGCGCCGGCCGGTCGTCGCGGCGCGCGAGGTGGCGCCACGCCGTGGCCGGTAGCCAACTTTCGCGCGCTGTGATTCTTCAGAACTTGACAGCTCTCTGCATTCTTTCTCGCTTTTTATTTTTTCGTGAAGGGTTCACAGGTATTTCGTTATCTGGTTTTCCTGAGAACTTCACTGTCAAAGGTATGTCGCTTAAGTGAAGGTAAGTTTTTTTTTCGAATAACTACAAGGATTACGCTTTTATATTGATAGCCGGATTGGAGACGAGGAAAGAGGCACAAAACGCTTGCAAAAGTTAAAGGAGTATGCGGAACCTGGTGAGACCCGATAAATGAGAGAAAAAAACAAGCGTTGCTCAGCATCTCTTCGCGATAACCACATTTCACTACCTTATAATCTGGAGGTTATATATAATTGCGATTAGTTTATCGTGACTGTTGAGATCACTTTCCCTATTAACGAAAAAGAAACATAAAACTTTTTGCCCTTCCTTTTTGTTCTTCGTGCTTATTTACGATGCATGTGGCGGTTTCCTAGTCATTGCATTACTTAGTCTCAAAAATAACAATAAATATATACCAATTCTTAATGGAGATTACCTGACAGTCTATTTGGCAATAACCTCAAGTTATTCATTGCATGAGAACTCTGAAACAGATAAAAAAAAATTGAAAGGACGACGGCACTTAATCCGGTCGCTTCATTCCCTTTGTATCTTTTTAAGCCATTTATTGCTAAAAAAAAACTAGGGCCTGTTTGCTCTATTAAGTATTGCCATTTTACATGACACCTTGGTCCTTGACTATTCATGAATGTAGTAAACGAAACACAGATTCATTACTGAGAGTAAAAACCATCACTGAACAAGCTTTCCGGGCATATGAACCCAATGTTGTGCCCCTTCATGAAAGAACGCTTGCCGTAGCAGAATTCCCCTTTTTCCAGAAATGGAAACTGATAACATTCTCAAGACATGCGCCATGCTTAAAGTATTCTGGTGGGATCAATGTAGGAAGCTTAAGAGAGAAGCAAGAAGTTAGTTTCTCAGGTTAACCGCAAAACATACCGTATACCGTACTGCCTCAAAAGAAATGCATATTTGACACAGACTTTTATTCACTGGCGACGCCATACCATTTTCTATGGAAACCACTTCTGAGTCTCCTCAAAATTTCCTAAATGCAAAACCCACCGGCCTCTCGAGACACTAATTCTGTACGTTCAACCGCTTCGATAAAGCCCAGCACTTCACCATGTGAAAACAAATTAGGCAATGATTTAGCTCTGGTTAAGCCTGGATATACAAGCGAAAGGCTTCAGTTATGCTTGGTTTGACGTCATGGTTATGCTTCATAGCTTAGCTGGTATTGTATACATTGTTTATCTATAGGCGTAGACTTGGTTACTCAATGGCATATGTTTACGAGTTAGACACAGAAGCGACAGTATTAAACTTCTTTATTTAATATTGTTGGACACATTGTCTTGCAGTTTCTCTACAGCCATAAAGCACAGTCCGGTGATCCCAGTAGTAGCAAGCGGCTGTCTCTATGGTTGTTACAGAGTATGTAGAATGCACAGTTTGTCTTTGGTATACAAGGTCTAAAGTGGTCCCCCATTGAGTTGTCTGTTCAGTGGGAGAACTGACCAAGTCCAAGTTGAATGAATCTTTGAGTGGTACGTCACCTCAGCTTTTCTGCGTAGTCTAGCAGCAGCCGCACTCTCCTTCCCTTCCATGTCGAGTGCGCACGCCTATTCTCTGGCAAGCGCATTATATAGCCTCCTTGCGCATGCACATGATGCACATGTGCAATAGCGCGCGGCAGCGCCGAAAGGTCAGGCGACGTAGTCGGCGGCGGCGAGGCGGCGGAGGGGAGGCGACTACCGGCGCGGCGCGTGACGTCAGTCGTTTTCGCGCATGCGCATAACTCACCAGTTCGGCTCGCGCGAAGGTCGGCTCTGACCCGCGTAGAGAAGCTTTTCGCTCCAAAAGAGACAATGGAACCGAGAGCACAACTTAGGCGAACACACGAGTAAATACAGGCTTCTCGGCTCGACCGGCTACACACGCGTCTAGTATAATTCTTTTTTTGTGTGTGTGTGTTTCCCTTTGACATTTTGCTGTAGACTGCAGAATACACAGTTATAAAATAAAAAAACAGGTTCTAAAAAGAAAGTTTACTCGTGTCAATCTTCAGCAGGAGTCCTTCCCTTTTAGTCCTATAAATACATCGCAGAGCAAGCCGGTATTGATCCTTCAATTTGGTCTTCAAGTAATACGGGTTTATCATTCATTCCTTAACGTTCTTTGTTCAGCTGAAAGATTGCACAAAGACGCTCCAAACAACGAAGCAGACACTACTGCTGCTTGAAATACATTGTAAACTGCGCAAAATAGCGCTTTCATTTTAGGCAGAAGTCAAAAAGGCAAGCTTGAATACAGGCTAAGGTTGAGTACCCCTCCTTGTCAGTTATTCGCCCTGACATTTGCTATAGTGGTAACCCTTTTTCATTACCATCCTATTTATTCACCTTTTGTTGCTTTACTATTCCGCGAGAAGATATTGGTTTTGAGACAGGAGAGGGTTTGGGCAGAGGAGCCCTGTCTGAAGACTCGGTTTGTTGTCGTGCAAGAATCTCGGATCAAGTGGTGTAAAACTTAAGTAAGGCTTTGTACCGCCTGCTCTTCTCATCTGTTTTTCTTTTGCAGTTCCTGGGAATGAAGTGGACCATGCAATAAAAAACTGCGCATTTTCAATTTCTAAAAGGGGACCGCAGCCTACAAGCGCTGGGTACGGTCGCCTTGTGTGCACTGGCAGCGCATGGCTGAATGGCGTCAACAGGGCATAAAACAGCGTTTGCATTTTTTAAAATTTCCTTTACCAACACAGAGAATAGCTTCATGCAGCGTCCTATGCATTGAGGAGAATAATATACAGAAGAGCGCGCGCCAAACCAATAGGTGGCAAGAAATACGCGTTCACAAAGGAGCGATAATGTACGCTGGTTACATTGGTTAATGCACGCTTAGGTGAGTATGCTAAAGGTGTTATGTTCTTGGCGGACTACTACTCCGACTACAACAGTTTGAACATTTTTCTGCGGTGCATTCTACTTTAGTGATCTAGAGCACTGGTTAATTAAAGAAAAGACATTATTGCTGTAGTAAAAAAATTAACGCTATGTTTTAATTGCAGATGCATGCTGAGATAAAGAAAATAATTGCTTCTATGAACGAAAAAGTATAGTCACGCCAGGAACAAAAACCACACTTTGCGCCGCATGACAGACCGACTTAAATCAGAGTGCGCCGCCAATGCGTTATTACAGCTTGGTTCCTGGTCATTGTCACGCACACATTACGCCAATAACAAAACATTATTGACAGGAAAACAAATACCAGCGTTTGATTCATTAGCACGTCGTAAACGTTTGCAGCTGTTCTGGAGAAATGAATTTAGAAAAAATTGACTGCCGGATATTGACGAAGACCTCCGTTCTCAATATGCGGTGACGGCCTTGCTATTGGCGCATACTGAGATACGTACAGTATGAGCCATACTCAGAGGGAACACAGCAACGCATAGCCTCCGCGCATGCGCAATAAGAACGACCGGCTGCTCTTTCCGCGCATACACCGGGTGTCGCCCATTCTCACCAGGTCTAAGCGAACTGCAGCAGGGCAACCATGTGGGTTAGCTGGTGTGGATCAGTTGTGACTGCAGCGCTGTCCGATGTACTACCTTTAATTGTTTTCCCGTCTTTGTTGCTGGTTACACTATGTCTGATGTCGGACCTAGGCGGCAGCGTATTTGCGAAGTGTGGCGGCCACACATTGCCCTGTTCCCTGTAATTGTGATACATACTACACTACCAGCGTGAAATGAAACACGAGCAAAACAACTGAAACGAGAGCTCGAACAATCAACAATATTAGCGGCTGGGGAGAAAGTATAAGGGTGCCCTATTAACCCTTCCGAAGAGCGGTCTTTACGCCTTCGATGCAAAATAAAAAAACGGTCTAATATCCTACTTCCCTAGTCTAATATTTTTATTTTTTGCAGATCACGCTTCATTTATCTTGTTCGTGTTTAACTTGACTCCGGCAGTACGTTCGTGCAATGCAATACCGCTTGCACTTTTCTCATTTTCTGGATCACACAAAACAGAAAAAAAAAACAAAAATTTTGCAACAGGTTCGGGAATGAATGAATGGGTAGCGAGAAAGAGGAACAGGGGTTTTGAGAGAAAAACTTCACAATGCCATGGGTTATTGCGGCCACAACGCAAGGTAGTAATCACTATACGATCACGGCAGCCTGGAAGGGATGCTTCGCAATGCAGTGAGCATTTATTCGATTGGCTTGTTTGTTTTTTATTTCCACCGGATGTGAAGCCGAAGACTGCACAACTGGCATCCCCATCGCATTTTCTTTCTTCGCTTTATGAAATTATGCTTGACCTTTTTTATTCCTTAGAACTGCTATTAGGATTTTTGGGGGGGAACTTCATTCAGCCCTATGGCTTGGTTTGAATCGCATTTTCCAGCTGAGTTCTTGAGCTCGAGAGCGATAACAGCCAGGGCGGCCGCATTTTGAAGTTCGAAAAATAAAAAAAAAACACTCTGCAGCAAATATCTCAAAACGCCTTCGGAGATCTAAGTGGTCGAAAGGGATAAAGAGCTCAGAATTGTTGAATATCCTGTGCGCATTTACTGTGAGGCAGCAAAATGTTTTGGCTATCATGCGGCCTGGGTTATTTTCTAGTCGCAAAAACGCAGTGAAAAGAAGGTAGTTCGATATTTTCTCTTCGGTATTCCATTCTGAACCCTGAAGCACGCTGAAAAGTGCACGCGCCTATGGCCTCCTCCCCACAACTTTGCGGCCTACACAGATACATTGTTGTGCTCGTGTGATTTTCATGACGCCAGGTGGTATTCAAAACGCATTGCCTGCTGAAGGCGGACTGAGTGTGGCGCAGTCTTGTGCAGTCTACACACGCACCTCTAGAATGGTGGAGTGAAGATCCGAGCAATACCGAACTACAATGGTTCATTTAAGATTTACGTCGTGTCTGAGATTCACAAACAGCGCAAGGAGATGCGGGTTGCACTTCTAGAGTGGTGAAGTGAAGAACCGAGTGATACCGAACTACAATGGTTCATTTAAGATTTACGTCGTGTCTGAGATTCACAAACGGCGCAAGGAGATGCGGGTTGCACTTCTAGAGTGGTGAAGTGAAGAACCGAGCAATACCGAACTACAATGGTTCATTTAAGATTTACGTCGTGTCTGAGATTCACAAACGGCGCAAGGAGATGCGGGTTGCACTTCTAGAGTGGTGAAGTGAAGAACCGAGCAATACCGAACTACAATGGTTCATTTAAGATTTACGTCGTGTCTGAGATTCACAAACGGCGCAAGGAGATGCGGGTTGCACTTCTAGAGTGGTGAAGTGAAGAACCGAGCAATACCGAACTACAATGGTTCATTTAAGATTTACGTCGTGTCTGAGATTCACAAACGGCGCAAGGAGATGCGGGTTGCACTTCTAGAGTGGTGAAGTGAAGAACCGAGTGATACCGAACTACAATGGTTCATTTAAGATTTACGTCGTGTCTGCGATTCACAAACGGCGCAAGGAGATGCGGGTTCCCGCTTTTCAAAATTCGAGCACTTCCTTTCGGGCGCAAATAGTGGAAATGGAGTTTATTGCAACTGAAGCAGATTTGTCGGGCTGTGTGGGAGTGTAGCCAATGAATAGGTTCAGGGATAAAATTTGTGGGCTCCCCTGAATGCTCTTTCGCAATGTTACAAGTGAAATTTAGGTGTTTTTTTAATGCAGCAGAAACAAGACTGGTGGCTGTGAAGTAGCGCGATGATATGCATGTTTTTACTGGGGTGTGAAATAAAGGCTGCCTGATGATTTCATTGGCAGTTATCACGTTAAAGAAACGCGGAGAAAAACGCTAAAAAATTGATTCTGATGCTCTATTCAGCTATGCTGAAATTTGTCTGACGGCAAAAAGAAACGCATTTATTGCAGCGAAAGTTTAACTAAAAATTTTCCCGCCCCTTAAATCAAATTTATAACGTAAAACTCGAAAATAACTCTATGATCATCTTTTGGTAGAAGATCACGCTACTGCAAAGTGACGTGGCGCAGCCTAGTTTGCCAGAAGTGATGAGAGTGGCGACATGTGTATTACATTTTGTGACCTTTTCTGCGTTACAAAAGCTCCCTTTATGAGAAAGTAGCGTCTTTGCCATCAGAACGCGGTAATTCATCGATGCAGGCCAACTTAAAATTTTCCTTAGTGTTCTTTCAAACGCGTTTTACCGGCTGTTTTGTCCATTACATAAGCATAATGCCGCCTGTCACGCTTGGCTATTATCGAAGATTTCCACAAACGCTGAAAACACCTGTACCGGTATTTTGCTTTACTGATAAGCCAAATAATATTTTGATAAGTGGCAACAGGATTTCAGGAAGCGTTCATGGAGGCAATATCCGTTTAGTTCCTGATGTAATGAGTTAAAAACTTAACTAATTCACCCTGAATAACTAGGCAGGTTAAGGACATCAAGTAAATTATGCTAAGTAACTCGTAACAGCACTCAGTTGTTGTCACTCGTAAAGCATATTTAGTCTTTTTGAAAACCTTTGCAACCATTAGCAGGAAAACCAAGTAAATCTTAAATGCAGTATATAATTATTATTGGTCCTAAATAAGGAGCTGCGAAACGCGCCTCCCGAGGAGAGCCCCAGCGGCATTTATTTGCGCATGGATCCTGGAGAGGCGGACTGGAGCCGAGTGCTACTCGAAAGACGAGTATATCGCAAAACTGAAAAGAGTTCTCAATAACTATACATTCACGATTGTTTCTATTAAGATTTTTCCTAAATATATCGCAAATGAAAATACCTCGACAGCTGTCGCCGAATCTCGCGCTACTCAGTGTTAATTATGCTGTGAGTTTTTTATTCGTTTCCTTACGTGTACACGCCAGATGGACCTCTAACTGTGTGGTGTTTTCAAGCTTCTGCGTTAGGCTCTGTCCATAAGCCATTTTGAGTGCACTGCATAAGTACTCCTCTAAGCAAGCAAAAGCAGGAACGTTTCTATCCGTTTCATGCCTTGTTGGTGTTACTGAAAGATATGCCCAGCTAGCCTCGCAGCCGAAGTGAGCTTTCCTACCAGTAGGTTTACTTTAATCAAGTGTAATCTTGTTTAAACATGAAACTTTGGTGCCTTGAATAAACTGCCATGAGAGTTCGTTAGTTATAACATGAAGACCTCAAATTGCTTAACTTCCTCGACTATTCAGCGGCGTTACATCAGAGCTATATACTCGTATTTCGGGGGAGCAGGCCGACCAAAACCAGCGGCTGCTCCACCAGATGGGACTGTCCGCAAAATGTAAAGAGACGCCCCGTTTTACAACCACGCAGTTCGCTTAAATTGACTACACTTAAACGTAACCGTTGCTTTCAAGCGAAGACCCCGGTTTGTTCAAACCATTCTACTTGGATGCTGAATGAGACAGTGCGAAATATACAGCACCAGGTCCATACTCTTCCATGTTTTCATCGTTCGTATCTCAAACTGTAAGCTCTAATAAATGTTTGCTGAAAGATTTTTTATGGCTGGTCTGGATTCCATCCAAAGAAACACTTTATAGTTCAAGGGGAGCTTTCTTGATAAGAGCATCTTATTGAGATCGTACGGCACCACTCTGCACCTCTCAACGTGCATGCAGTCTTTCTAACGAAATTCGCAGCTGCTTTCAGAAGAAACGCGAGCCGCACAACTTCGCACAAAAATGGGCTGGCTCTCTTCAGGTTCTTGCATCTCATTTCCTTTTGTACTTTCCAGTCAGTATTTCTATCACAGCCATTGTGTTTTCGCAAATTTGTCTTTTTTTTTGCCTTTCAGCTTGTGGCCGATGTAGCACTCTATTGCGGCAAACGCTACAACGGCACTGCACATTTCATTAATGAACGACTGCGAGAGCATAGCAGAGCAGTTGCTTCCCTAATCGGAGGAGGTTATTCAAGCGGATTACATTCGACGTTGTTTGCTTAAGCCAGCATGCAACGCGTTTTTGAACTGAACTCACGCGGTGCGCAAGTTTAGGAGGAAGAAAACTTGGAAACTTTTCAAGCCTCTCGTATTTTTATTGATGAAGACAACTCTATCTATCAGAGCACCTTGTGTCTCACTCGGAAAAGAATACATATGTTAGTTGGAGGCAAATATGTCTGTCACTTAAGCCAAGAATAAAATTAAAAAACCACCGATGTGAAAGAATGAACGTGATTTGTCTTATACGCATGGCTTTGTTTTGTTTTTTAAGCGTTTCGGATGACCGTCGTCCTGTTCCCGAAATAGGCTCGCGCGCTAGGTGCCTCCGGCACCGAAACAATACCTCTTTTGTGAAATAAAGTTTTGCGTAAGTCCGGCGTCTGTGTTGAATTGTCTCCCACTTCTGTGCGTGCATGTAAAGGTGCCTAAAATATCTTCTGATCACAAAATTTACTTCCCTGATTTGAAGGGTGAGCTCTGCACTTGCCTCTACGACCTGCGCAATGCACCCCATCAATGCATGAGTGGGCCTCTAGGCAGCGAGAAAATTCAGGTTTTTCGGGAATTTGCTGTTTTGCAACCTTCGGCATAAATATGTGCTTTAATGCATGTTAACCAACAGTATATCAGGAGGCGCTCTTTCCCACTGGCACCTTCCACCTGAATATTTTCTTCAACCGCATGAACCATACCTACATTTGTCCGAACAGCCTCTAGTCACCGGATGGCTCGAAGCTCCGTTGTCCTATATCAATCTCAGGCTGCTCACCACCGTCCACAGCGGCAAGCCATTCACCGTTTTCAGTTCTTTTTGCTCATGCTCATTGTTGTGTCATCGCTTCCTTCGTTACCGTGCAATTAGCTCCGTGACGCTTCCCCCCCCCCCCTTCTTATTCTTCTTCTCTTAGAACATAGCGCATACCCACATGGGGGGATTGGCCAAGGTGTAGTGGCATAAACAAAGAAATTTCCATAGGAGATTACTTCATTTCATTTCATTTATTTCATCCTTAAAGGCCCGAGGGCATTACATAAGGAGGGGCTTACAAATGATTTTGTGTAAATGCACTCATGATGAAAACGTAGGCAACATAGGCACGACAAAATTTTAGCACCAAGCGTGAATTTTGAAAAATGTATCAGTAAAAAACGACGGAAGAATATTTAAAGTAAAATAACACACAGCATTTTGGTGAAAAAATAAGAGCTTGAAGAATTTTAAAAGAGCAAACCAAACTACCAATTGCCCTCCAGAGTAATCTCACAGGAATGGTGATTGTAATGATGATGTGCTCAGAGTTCTCGCACTAGGCCCACAATCATTAAACTATACCTTCACCTTCAATCCCACTGCTTTGCCTTTCGGCTTGCTACTGCTTCGCAATATATGTATAATATTGTAAGAGTCGCAATTTTGTGTGGCGGTGAGAAGGGGAGAGGGTGCCCACAATAGTTTACACGATTTATTTCACACCGGAACTAAGTTATTCATATTTTGTGTTTCACTGGCGGTTTCAGAGAAAGAACGATTCGCTGGACGTTTCGGCCATGATGCATCTTTCAGGCGCCAGGCTTTTTTAGAGGCACTAAAATAAAACTTCTTATTTTGTTACGTTACGAGACGGCCTAGCTTTCTCTCGCATTTTGTTTGATTGTTCTTTGCACCGAGCTTCGCAGATTTGTTGACAGTGCAACGATAAATGTTTTTACAACGGTCATCGCTTAACCAACCCATGTGTGAGCTTCGTCTTGAGGCGGCTTTAGAGGGCACTTTTAGCGCTCACGACCGCCAATAACCGCGAGGTTATGGCCACTATAAACACTGTCTTTCTTCTTCATACTTTTTGTACCCTATTTTGTTCATAAAGTGCCTGTTACGCAAATATTATACGGGTGTTTTAGTGCTGCACTTCCATGACAGTTTTCCCTCTTGATTGAACGCCCACACTATCATTGGTACTTGCCTGGTATGCTGAAGGAAACTTGAAGGGGACGGCTAAAACAATCACTTTGAATTCCATGTTTCTTTTTTGCGCAGCGTCTTCATATCATTATTTTATCTCTTGTTGCCACTGAATCCAGTTCTTTTATTTTAGGACACAGAAATGATGAAATTACAAGTAACAGTCGTGTCTAGAGGAATGAACGTTTGGACAGAAAGCGTTCTTTCTGACATCGATAAAAACAGCATAACAAACCTGTTTGCTTCTAAAATGATGGAGACTGTTCCTGTCTGTAGTCTATCCCAGAGAATGCATGGAGTCTGGGAGTGTTTTATTCGCTAAGATCTTTAATGCTTTTGCCGGCTTAAATCTCAAAAGTTGAAATGCCAGAGGAGAAATCAGGGCACGAATCAATTTAAGGTTAACGTGCAAAATTGGACGTGCTTGGGGACCGCTCTTACACGCCAAAAATTCTTACATGACACTAACGAGAGACTTACTTAAAAATGCGTCTACTATATTGTCGTGGAATGCTTGTACACATTTTGACGTCTCCTTTCTCGTAATCTTTTTCTGTCAAATACTGCTGAATTCGACACATTACTCGTCTTGACGGCACACCCTGTTTTTACAGGAAAAAACAACAGGCCCTGTCACGTGAGCCAAATACTATCAATGCAGTATGCACGAAAAAGCGTCTTCTCGCGAAACACTAAAACATGAAATGGCATCCTCAATGAGTTATAATAAGATCACGACGCATAGCAGGTGGTCGTGCTCGCCTCCGGCAAGGAAGCGGCCATGACACATATATCTCTGCCGGACCATAATTATCCCCGTTGGATAATACCCCTAGATGTTCTTCAGGATATTGATCTGGGAAAAAGCTGTGAAAGTGACAGTTTGGATCTTGCGCGTGCTTGTACTCTTGGCTGGGTCACAGGAATGTATCACGAACTACTGCCTTTAAAACTTCAAAGAGAACACTTCAGCGCCACCATAAAGATATAACGCGATAGCATTAATTGCTTAATGCCCATACATGTGGGATTCGTAATCCTCGACTTATGATTCATTGATCAATGGGAGTCCTCATATCAATCCTGGCGCAATGGTGCAGCGGTTAAGTGATACGCAACTGCTCTGCGATGGCAAGCGATGCCACCGGGGTTTGAACTCGGGACCACCACTTCACCGCAGCAGTGGCTTTACCAACTGAGCTAACCGTGACGGCTATTATATGATACGACGAGAGCGAATGGGTCAATAACTCGTAGTGGGAACAGTGTTGCTCAATGAGAAATTTGCTCCCTTAATGCAAATTTACACCACTTTGGGTATTCCCGTGAGCATTTGAGCCGCGAACTTCACCGTGTCAACCGCGGAACCGAGTATTTCCTAAGAGTTTCGTTTTTTTTTTCAAGAAGAATGCTAGTTTACTGCTTTCCTGAATTTAAGAACCTCTTGCAGGCGTGTCTTGTAAGTTTCGCATACGAACAGGTGGCTTGCTGGAGATTTCAGAAGAATAAAGGTAATGCACATTTTAATGTGATTTCTTGCCTAATGCATAACATACTTGCAATCACCATTAAGATATACTGTAAGAGGTGTTATGTTTTACGCCTACCAGGACGAATGTAAAACTTATCAGAAAAAAAACTGATCCCAAGCATGCAGCAAAAAGATGGTCGTCAAGAGTCACATAAAGCAAATGACGCTTTTTTTTTGCGCATTCGTCTGTTCTTTTGCATAGATGCTGGAGGCACTTGTAGTTGTAGACGCAGACATCACGTTTTCTTTCAACCCAACGCTTATTAATAAATCAAAAGTAGCGGAACGTCACTGAAAGAATTGCTGTAGCAAAGTCTCTAGACGTAATACTGACATATCGGAACCATACGCCACAAGCCAAAACACTTAGGCTTTGAGCCGCGTCGTTGCTCTGCTTCCGAGGACTTCAAAGTAGCCTGCTTCAAAAACGTCAATTCCCCGACTCTCTAGTTTCGACATCCTCAGTACAGAAGATGAAATTCCGTGGTCAGTTTTCTTTTATTTGTGAATCCTATAACTAGTTTTGAGCACAAACACGCCATTGGCTCCCTTCCACGTGCCTTTGGGGGAATCACCAGGCCAATTTAGTTTTGTAATACGCTGTAGCTTATCATGAAGAATGAAGGATGTCTGAGGTCGTTTCCAGTGAGTACCATAGGGAGAAATAGTTTTTGTGAACGTATGTTTTGAGTGCGGTCAGGAAATTGGCCATTAGTACAAGTGGTCGCCCGGGAACAGAGAAGCGGTAAGACTCGCCAAGTTTCATATCTTGCAAGTTCACATTCCTTACTCGTAAGTTTCCGTCGCCGCTAGAGTGGAGCGCTTCTCATCTCTGGACGTCATGCCTGCGAAGCGTTTCAGCTTTTGAAGGTGCTGTCTGGAATCATTCAGCCTATTTATCCTGGCTGAAATGCTACTGCCGCTGAGCTCCTGAATGCGCAGGACGAACGCAACAGAAATTATTTACGTGAATTAATGATGATGGTGATGACGATATACGCCCTTGATACCATCAATAAATCGATTGAAATCGCCTTTAAGTTGCGGTGGTGGTTCGCGTCATGTTGCCTTGTAAATTTAGGCGTAGATCTTACTTATTATTTACTAGTGTTTACCATTCAGTTCTATTCAGGATCTCGGAATTTGTAAGCATTTTTTATTGTATCATAGGATGTATCATTTTGACAAACGCTCTTAACATAGCGCGGCCAATTTTGCCTCGGAACAGCTCTTTCGGTCCTGTCCGGAAAAAAAAAACTGCCAGCGGCAAATGCACCTTGTCCTTTGCACCGCCACCCTGTACACAAGGCAAGCACTTTAAAGCGCACCTGCATGAGACGATCGCCGATCCATCACATGAAGACTTAACCAACATCCTCCTTCAGAAGCGAGTACAAGATTCTGTTCTTGGTAACGACGTGCTTCGACGTTGATAACGCTGTAGCCGCCACTCCAATCGCGGCCACCGCTGCCTTGGCACTGGTGAGCGCGAGCATAGAACAAGGATCTCTCGTGAGCAAGGAAGAGCCTAGATGTATCATTAATCAGTGTCTATGCAGCACTACGCTGGAGGCCGCTGTCAAATCGAAAAAATATGGCCGTCACCACACTAATGTCATTGCTTCGAAACTATCGGGAACATATTCATAGCGTTTCTTATCAAGGAAAGCAAGGCAGAGAGTCCTTTGTTTTAAAGTAGTCATTATCTGAGCTCTGGTACCCAAGCGCAGAATTATGCATTCCTCCATGTTATACTTTTATGCACCAACTGCAGTAAACTAGTATTTTCTCTCTCTCTCTTTCTCCAACTAACGGCCAAGAAGAAAGGACACGTGGTAGGTCCCAGTTGCCGACATAGCGCTGCCCAATATGACCAGATCTGTAGTTACCGCTTTGCCGTAATGAATGAAGGAATCAGGCACAAATACAGTAGATCGCGGCTGGGTTCATGTTACTGTGAGCAAGGCGCTCAATATATCCCAAACAGCGTTAAGTTGTCAATTCCTTGTGTTGATGTTTATAAGTACCTGCAGTGCTACCGGAACGCGTACCCTGCTCACCAGCATTTTAGCGGTGCGAAGTAGGAACGCTGTGGGTTCTTCTTTCCCAAAAATAAAAGTTACCCTTATCCGCAGCTTACAACGTGTCACAACATCCATGTTATACATGCTGTTCATGTGTTTCGCACAGATGGCAACCCGTGCTCAAGTTGTTTGCGGCGAGCAGTTCTTCCTGCGCATATCGCTCACATTGCATTCAGTGTCACGGAATGAAACACTAGGCCTTCTGAAGGAATTGCAAGTGGGAACAAAAGGGAGGCGTGACGATTGTGGCACAGGAGTTATAATGCGACTTCTTCTATAAGTCTGCAAAACTCTATATTGCGCCTAAAGTTCCATGTAAAATATTTTGGGAATTGATCGACGATTTCGAATGCAAAATGGAACAGGGTATGTTGCGATATCTTGAGAATAGCACTAAAGTTTGGGAGCTATGGTAACTGTTTTTGAATAAGAAAGATTGTTTGTTCTTCTTATTTAGAGAATCCTGAAGAAAACATCGTCTGACTAAAAAAAAAACTTTCGTAAGCGTAACATAAACACACTAACAATGACTGGCTGTCACGATATTAGTGTTTTGAAGGTCGGTAATGAGACGGAGTAGCTAGCTTTCAATGTATCTATGAGCACCTTATCGTCACAAAAAAAAAAAAATAATAAGGCCGTAACATATGCCGCGGTGATTTCTTGGTCACCGTAATTGTAGACAGAGTGGGAAAGGAGACAAAATGAACAGCTTAGTTCAGTATTACGCGAGTCAAAGTAATGGACGAATTTAACATCTTTATTTCTCTAACTTACTCACTTCGAGCGATCTCAGCGCTAAAGCTCGGCCCCACGCCTCACTTGTCTTGCAGGTGGTTTAGCCTACACATTTTTTTTTTTTTGCAGCACATGACACCTGAGGTTTCAAATATTTAAAATGGTTCATAAACGTCCAGGCAGTGATAATGAGGCGTCATATCGAGAAACAAGAATTTAGAAGTATATATGTGCGCAGAAATACTTGAACAGTTCAACCTTGATCTCAACAAGGAAGTCTTCTTGCAACCAATATGAAATAGTACCTAGATTAATTCTCTCAACCTATTCTTGTTTCAATATATAGTGGGAGATGCTTCCGTGTCAGCTAAAGCTACAAACTGTTGAGCATTATGACGAAACAAAGTGTACTCGGTATGTTATTCTGTAAAAAAATATATATATGTGTGTACACTATGATAACAATTTCTAGGAGCTGAATGGTCTTATACTCTGATCAGCCAACAGGAGTTTCAATAGGTTATGCTAACGATTAATGTCCCACAATAAAACCAAAGGTGTTGCTCTGTTATTTGATGGCACGCTCGCCTCTTGATTTTGTGTTTGGTATTCTTAAGGTGACAAGCTGGACGTTTTCGCGTGTACCTTATGAGCGCTGCTCTCCGTTTTAAGTAACAGAAAACTCGCTTATAAATAATTGAAAAAAGGGGAGCGTCGCACCAAAGTGCGGAAGCAGCGAAACAGCTCTACCTTTTTACTCACCCTTCTGATGGATGGAACAACGCCTGACAGCATAGCTTACTAGGAAACGATGCAATTCTCTTCTCGTTTGCGCCGCACGACGCACAGCATCCATAAGCTGTTACACTATATGAAAATTCGCGGAACCAGAAGCTGAAGAGCGCTCCTTCCTGGAGGCCCACGGGGCGTTTTTCCGCAGTGAAGACCAGAGTGTAACTGTGGCTGGATCTTGAATCAAAATATCCACTAGAAATTGAGGTGCGTTTTCGCGAAAAGGAGCGAGAAGCGAATGCAGTTTGACACGTTCGTTTCGCATATGAACATTGTATGTACGCAACAACCGGGAGCACTATATCCGCCTCTTAAACGTAAGAAGGCATCATTTATCGTGGCATAATGTCCAAGAGCGGAACAAAGATTAATGGTTAGTTGCAATTCCTCATTTCATCATGCTAGTATTTTGACTGTGCACGTGACTCGACTGTACACAGCAGCACCAGGAAATAACCTATCACATCCTTTTCACTTTTGTCACGGCTCTCTGAACTTCAGGATAGTAAGTTTCTTGCGAGTAATAGCCATGAGGTACATCGGCAAGCGCCTGATTTATAAGGTTTTCAGGTGGTGCGCTGTTAAGGACGTTCGTGAGACCGGAGTGGTTTCTCATTTACTCTTATCGTCAATCTTCATAGACAAGCTGCCTCGAAATATGATGATGATTATAGTGAATTTTTATGACGCAAGGGCGTCTCTGGCCAAAGTGCGCCATGACACAAGGTTTTCTTGACACAAAGAGCGCCATGACACCTCATTATTCCCCAAAACCTTCCCTCTACCAAAAATTATCCCCGCTTCCAACTTATTCCTCCATTTCTGGTTTAAAGCTGTCCATCACGCTGTTACGCCAGCATTTGATAGTGGGAAATGCGACAGCCAGAGATAGACTTGACCGACCTAAAACTAATGTATTCGCACAACATGACCCTGGCAAGATGCTGAGTTGTAGCTTGGAAAGCCCGTACGACTTTCACAAATAAAATTAGCAGGTATCACTCGAGGACTCAGTATTGAGATAAGGCCACCTTGGCAGTCAATTGACCTTGCTCAGGAGAGAAAAGTAATCCTTAAGGAGAGCGGTGTTATGTGGTGCCTAAAACGTATAAAGAAGTAGAGCGTAAGTTTTTAGCATGCAATACAGACTTCAGCTGATCATCCCTATCCGCCGCTGACTACATGGAGCGCTTGGCTGCACCCGGTGGAGATTCAAAACTAGCGAGCTCATACCCAGCAGGTCACCCAATTTCTTAATCTGGCTACAAAATAAAGTTGTTAGGACTGACTGATGCGCCTGGTCTTAGGCTTGTTAGGCGCTCTGTGAGACCTGTCGTAAAAGCTTTGACTGAAATGAGTTCCTCTTATAATAACTTTGAGAACGTATCTGCATATCGAAAGCTTTTGAGCGTCTGCTTAAGAAAGTACACTTGAAGAATTTTTAAACTGGAGCATCGAGCGAACCGTTGTACAGCAGTTTATGGCGAAGCGAGGCGGACAAGCTGGTGTAAATAATATGCGCACAATTTTTTTCCTGTTTCCGGCGAGTCTCAGCGGTCCGTTTCATTAAACAGCCTTATACAGCCGCTTGTTTGACGCTCGCATGGTACTGTTAAAGAATATGCTTGGCGTACACATCACTTGAGTGCAGATTTAACGTAACTCCGTGGTCGTATAATCCCGTTCAAACGTTCCCACATGGGTTGCTTTGGTTATATTTACTGAAAGTACCTAAGGCAGCTCCGTGTTTTCTTTTATTCGGTCAGTCGGTTATTGTTCCAGACATCCCTGACGAAGGAACAGAAATGAGATAAAACCGCGCATGTGTGCTGACCTCTGCGCACTTACTTGGCTGTCGGCACTTACTTGGCAGTTGGCACTTACTTGGCAGGGTATAACAATAAAAAAAATGATGCACGAGAAAGACACAGGTTAAGCAGTTCACACAATGTCACCGTAGTGACCATCAGTGCGATCTGTTTATTTAAGCAACAATAATTTTCCTAATCATGGAGGCAGGCGTTTTTTTTTAAGATAGCAATTTGCTCAATATATTGCGGGAACATAATCCCGAGGCTGCGCTACGAAACTAATCGATTTGGTTTATCTGTAAATGTGCGCTTAATATAAATGGTTTTGTACAATGCTTCGACTCAAACCCGCAATTTTTCTTTGTTATTGTACATATACACCAGAGTTCGTGGTTTATTTTATTGCGTTGGATGACGTCGGTTTCAAGTAGTTTGAAAGTGTTGTATAAGAAAAAGAGGAGCTTCTATAGAAAGCCTTTGTCGCAGATTCTGTGGCATAAAAAAATTGCTGTTTTAAAACTTTCATACCAACCTGACATGTAAAGATGTTGTGCATCGGGCATTTTAAAATCATTGCACTAATAGAAAAAAAAAAGCGATGCGGTTGCTTCTGATATGATCATATCTTGCGTCGTTAAGGCTCCTTTTTGAAGCACTTTATTTCTTATCAAGTGTGCTGTTAAAAGATGAGTATTAGAAGCGAAGGCTATTATTCTTCTTGATATTAGCACAACCCAAAACTGTAAGAGAAAACGCAGAAAGGTTGACGCGAAAATTTTTTAATACGGAGTGTGTATAACTCCGTGAAGTGAAATTGGAAAACTTGGTGACAAGCGAAAAATTAAAGAGAGGCAGAGATGACACGCACCTTTGCTTGACGGCACCTGCACCGCACTTCAGTTTTGTCGAGATGAAGATTACACTGCTCGCAATTAGTCAAGGGGTGCTTGTTAAACGTCCTTGAGACGTGATCCTCATTAGAGCGGTACGTGACATTCTTAACAACACCGTACGACGATTTCGAGTCATTTTGCGCTGCTTCGGACGACGGAGCGGCGTGTGCACAACTTGGCTTGGAGTGTGCACAACTTGGCTTGAACAAGAGGCTTAGAAAGCACGAAAGATTATGCAAACAAGTTGCAAAATCCGGGAATCTGGCACCCCATTGCGCAGACTGCAAATGCACCGCGATGCTAAAAAAACACCAAGGTAATAGGTAGGGCCAGAAACATGCAGGAACGCGAAATTGCCGAAGCTTTCGCTATGCATGTTGCTGCAGATTAGCAATGCGTCAGCTCCCCTTCGGTGATGTTAGGCAGAACTTAGGCTACCTCAAGAATAGTAATCCTTGGCTGTTGTAAGGGCGCGTGTTGATCGTTTTTTTCTTATTTTTTCCTTCATATCACTCTTGTCAGCGCCGTTCGCTCTTCCCTCTTTTGTGTAGGATATAACGTGAATATGTGCATATAGTAATGTGTCTTGAAAGAATAAACGGTTGTTAGAAAGCGCTTCGTCCTGTGTGTTCGTCCCTTTCCGTATTTTGATAGCGCTCACCAATATATTTTTTCAAGCATAAAGAGAAAAATTGCAGGGCCATTTTTTTCTGACAGAATATGAAGCAACCGATAAGATACAGAAAAATCGGGCATCATAGAAAATGAAACAAATATGTTTTAATAGGTTTTTGCCAATTCTAAATGTGCCTAGCTTATCAAACGTGTAATATAATTGTACATGGGCTGCACCATATTTGCTAGGACAAGGTATGCGTGACTTCCGCTTGATAAAACTAATTGGCTACCAAAGAAAGAAGCTGTTCTCTTCGAGTGTGGTTATTCTGGCTATTTAAGAAAGTCTAATCAGTGACTGCAGTGAGTTGCGTGATTGCCACGTTTTCATCTGCCGATCACTGGCGTATAGTTCCGGTGAAATAATGACTACTTTCACATCGATTCTCAAATACTCTTCGTGGAACACAAACAATTAAAAATTGATTGAGACTGAAAACTCGGTGCATTTGTTTTGTTTACAACAATGAAAAGAGCAGCGCGATAGACATGGTAGGAGAAATGGAGGATGAAGAGACGCAAACACGAGCGCCGAACCGTGCTGTCCGTTGTTTTGCTGCAAACGAAACAGTTCTTCACCATCGAGGGATCGAAGTACTCTATTTAACCGTATCTGGACAACAAGCAGATCTCCTACTCGCGTACTTGTGAGGCGGATAAATTTTAATCCTAAGGATTTTCGTACAGGCCAGCAAGCCACTGCTTCTGGGGCGAAAATTTGCAAGTCGATTTGGGCTGACCCACCGTCTGCTACCCAGGTCAATTTTACAGCGTGTATTTGGACTCGCATTACCTCTTGCGCTCTGCGTACGCCAAGAGAACAGCCAAGAACGACATTTCTTGCACGGGGCGCGTATGACGCAGTTGTAGACGAGAGGCACAGGCTTCGAAAAGCAATTAGCTGCATGAACGAGTTTTCACAAGCTGGGTTCAGCATCCAGCGGGCAAGCTTGCGAAGCGCGCTTCGGTGAGCACGCCCGTCGACACTTCCCACCGTGCTATCGCTGACATACAGGCCACCCATTTGATAGAGGCATCGTTGAGGCAGGCACTCAGAGGGATGGAATCTGCATCTGCATTGTTGCCTCTCCTCGCCGCACAGAGCACGGCCCGTTATCGAAAAGCTGCTCCTTTTGTTCGTCCTAGGCGTGCGCGTGCCGCCGTCGTGTACTTAGTCCGCGACTGTCTATTCGCAGCAAGCCATGGAAGAGGCTCCATTTCTTCTTCGAAGCGTGTTTTTAAGCACACGGCTATGAGAACGACGTTCAAGGAAGAAAAAAATTTCCGCGATTAATTAAGAGATGCATAAGGAGCGAGGAAGAGGAGGGGAAAAAGCTTAACCAGAGGGATGTCCCGGTTGGCCCCTCCGCATGGGGGAAAGAGGAGAAGGAGTCGAAAAGGAAAAAGAAAAAATAGAGAAGTGTGTTTTAGTATTAGTTGGTAAACTATTGCCCACTACATTCTGCTGGCTTATTATTCAATGTCCAATTCGTTGTGAAGCTGCTGAAGCAGGTCCTGAAGCAGATGCGGACATAAGAAAACGGGGCGCACTATTTCGTTCTAAGTAGAATCACGCACTCTATACCGGAAGCACTGTTCTTTTCATGAGGTTGCGCACTACCGTCAACTACCAGGCTTTAAATTCGAAAGCTGACAGTTTCGATGGGGCAAGGCATGAAGAACGTTTGAAAGCCATAGCCTGCTCCGCTTACTTTCGTCCTCACTTGTGCATGGTCAAATTCGGCTTCTAAAGTTTATTATGTTTCTAGTGGTAAGAGCTTGATAGACTCTACTCTATTTAGGAGTGAACGTAAACATTAATTATCGTGGCCAATAATACCCGCGCAAAAAAGGAACACATCTGGGAAGCTTTCACGACGGCATCTTCACGATGTATGGTACAGAAACAAACCATTTTTAGGACAGTACTCGATGTGTATTCAGTACAGGGTAGTACTCGATGTACACGTACAGTACGTTCTGACAGTGCAGTTACCTGCGGAGCACGCATTCGTCTCTTATGTATAAAAATACATGATCTCTCTTGGTTCGATAAACTAGAGACCAAACAAGAATTATTTTTTCTTGTAAATGTCGAGTGTCTGCTAGTGAGGGCAGCTAGTCTTGACGAGCACGTGTCTGCACATTATGGAGGGCCGCCACGAAATAACTTCTCTATTTCCTTTACTTTATACATGCTGCTTGAAACTAAATGATAAATGTTGCAAGTAACATAAGTAACAATTGTAAAGTACATCAATAATTCTGAAGTTTTATTGTAACTTTCTTGTTTCACACTGCGTTTTGTTAAATATGTTGGTTAGAACCAAGAGAATAGAGATTTCTCGTTTTTCCTTAATCGAGAGCCTCCTTCGACAAGTTATGTCGCCGAAAAAGAATGCCAGGCATTTTCAGTCATCACTGTGCGCTGGACTTGTTTTTATTTTTATTTCCGAGTCTATAATTACAATTCTGGTGTCAGAAACAAGACCCAATTAATCTAGTGCTTCAGTTAACACAAAAATAGATCGCTGAAGGAAATATGACATCTAAGTTATAAAATTCATTATTTAAGCACAACTAAAAAAAAAGGCGTTGATCCTTCATGGTGAAGCGAGGTGCCAAAAGCGCTAAATAGCTCATCAGGTTACCTTCTGGGATCGCTAGGTTTGTGGTACGCGTTAACGTCTTTTGTGCTCATCTTAGAATATTAAGTTAACCAAAACAATTAGTTGGCTCGTTTTTGCGAATGATTTGATTAGTGCTACGCATAATATTGTACTAGTTTCATTTTTTCAGGGATTTATATTTGCACACATATTGCGTGGTAAGGTGCTAAATACGGTAAGAGCAATTAGTGAGCTAGTGTCGTGTTGCTTTTCTGGCCTGGACTCTTACTGCTACAATAATTCGACTGCACTTGTGGCGCTAATCAGCTGCACACGTGTAAAAAAAGGGAAGGCAGAGATGTTATCCGGACGTCATGTGTCTGGTTTATTTGCTCCCTATATGGGAAAGAGAATTAAACAAGAAATACGTGAAAGGGCAGAAAAAAGAGCATAGATAAACCGTGCACATACGAATTCGAAAATCAAACAAAAAATATACTGCTTGTGTAGATTTTTTTTTGTACGTTAACTTTTCTCATTAGGTTTTCAAGTAAAAACACGAACAAAAACTTAAGTAACCCTCGTGTTATATGGGACAGTGAAGAGTTTTTCATTGCTTTCCGGCAGCAGATCTTCAAATTCATGACCAGTGGTTACTTTATCGAGTGCGTATTGTGTCCTGTTTTCAAGAATCCATCTAACTTTATAGCGTGCACCAAAGGAATAAAAACGCGAAATTTGCCTAGTTATTCCATTGGCTATTTTGCTCGAATTAAAATTAAAGGGTTGCTAAATAGTTTAACTAATTCAATAACTTTGAAGAACAAAAGAATGCTACAAACTAGGCCAAGTGACATTGAAAAACTTGGTTAAAAGTTTTTTAAAAGCTTGGTTACAATTAGCTGGGAGATCTGGAATATTTCAGTGTTTGCCTGATAGCGAATGCGGATGTTATTGGGGTTGCCGTGCGCTTTAAGAAATAGATGCAAATGCAGCAGACCGCTGGAAAACATGCAGTCTTAGCGCGTGCGTGTGCTGCTAAACACTGTAGTGGAGTCTCGGGTATCGCTGGTTGTCCTAAGCTTCAAAGAGGTCAGGAAAGATTTCGCCTCACCTTTTTAGAAATTATAACATTTGGCATTGTCAAACTACACACACTGTACGGCCCTAATCGAAGTCCGCTGGCTGACATGTTTTTTACAGAGGCTCTGCGTTGCGATATAACGGCAAATTAGTAGGACAGGGAATGGGCCCTTTTTAAAGAGGAAACATCTGAGGCAGAGGGAGGGAGGGGGGAGGGGAATGGAGGGAACAAAGTTGTATGTAATACAGCTATCACTCACATTCCTGGCTAAAAGGCGAAATGCCCAGGATTTTAAAGCAAAGCGTGAATGCCCACCTGTTTTGCTCCTTCGGCGCTAATTGCACAGCGGAAATAAAAACCAGGCATAATCTCATGCGCAAACAACTTATGCTAGAGGGCCGGTATCGGTATAGTTTTCACGCGGAAAACAAGGTAGAGAACGCTGGTATGTCTACTGCGCCCCGTTGGTGAGTTTAATTCTTTTTTTTAGCATTTCGAGCTGGACACATTTTAAAAACGAGAATAAAGTCTGCATGCAACAATTAAAACTTCCGTGATCTCCCCAAGCATCTTAATCTAGCGCAACTTTGAACTTCTGATTATTATTCAGTGCACTTCAAGAAAACATCCGTAAATCCCCGCATTCCATTTAAAATGGGCCCTGATTCTTCACTTCCATAACATAAGTAAACGGAGGATGCAACTTCTTCAGTGTCTTTGTCATCTATCACCTGGATAACAAAAGTGTCGTCGAAAGGCATAACGCACCCTTTCTTTTCAAATTAAACTAGTGCCAATCAAAGAAGCCACTGCGATCCCAAAAAAATCATTAAAAACCATTTATTTCTGCTGCATTGAGCAGCATAAAAAACCTCCCAGTGCCTGAAAATGAAATGAGGTTAAGGTTGTACAGAGAGTATTGGCCTATGCATTTTTTAGGGTTGTTCCACCGTAGCGGCGTTAAACAATCAAGAACCAGAATTTGTGCAGCCATCCTGAGACCTAGTTAGTCAGAAGTAGTTATAACAGACTCTTCCTGCCTTCACCACTATGCATAGACCTGACCAGTGTCCTGGAGGTATTTCAAAGAAAGCAGGAACAAAAAACACGCGTGCACAGTAAGGTAGTGCGTAAATTTGAAGAGAAGATTCACTTTAACTTATAATAAGCGCATGCCCATGTGTTTCGGACTGCTCAAAATAATCACATCCTAGATGTGCGATGACACTGAGGAGTTCCAGAATATTCCTTCAAAATGTGCAAAACTTGAAAATGTGCAATGAGGAAGCAAAATATTTCTGTGGAAGCCAGAATTATGTTAGTCAAAGTACTCACTGCTTGGAAAATGATTTTTGGGTACACTGCACTATTCACCTAAGAGATATTGTCGTCAACTACAACAACACCTACAGTTTTAATGCAGCAGCTGCGTAGAACGAGCTGAAAGAGGAGACCTTTCTGAAACACTATCATCAACGCAAAAAATAAAAACGGGTTTTCTGAAAGCAATTTCTCCGGAAAAAAGGACATAGGAGAAGTTTTTGCGCTTTTCCCTTTGTATTCGGCCTCAAGATGTACCCAGGCCTTACAGTGTCCACAACTTCTGCAGACGTTCTTAATATGATCTTTTTCTGTTTCTTCATTTTGAGACTCTGAACTTCATCAGCAGCTCCTAGACACAAATCCTAATTTCATTGTTCCTACCACGTGTAAGGAACTTGGAAACTCAGGCAGACTGCTCATATTTCTGTTCAGCAGAGCTCCGACGCCGCACAACGTCGTAAGGAAGGAAAACTCCGATGCTGTTAACCACTCTTAGGTTTTTCTGTCACGTCAACGATGACACGTGCTGAATATTTTCTCGCTGCCTCTCGCATTGCAAACTAGTATTGGTTCATATCGTTTCTTTTGGTGTACTGACGGCTCATCTAATGCTACTCTCCGATATTCGTCTTGTTTTTTCGAAACGCACATAGCACAGAAGGATGATTGTTCGGGCTACAGTGTAATTCACATGAAGCTTCATAGCGCAAAACGAAGGGGAAAGACAGAACGCAAGCGCTGTTTTGTGTTCCTTCCACTGAACGCTTTATTAACGCTTATAGGGCTCATGAAGGTACAATCAAGAGCAAGGGAGACCACGTGAAGGGATATCCGGCTGACGGTGTTAAATCAGACATCTAGAAAGCAAGAACACAACTAAACCAATTCAAACGAAAACAAAACCTAAAAACATGTGAGCACGTTTCAAAATTTCGAACAACGCGCTGCATTCAAGAAGGCATTGTTCCCCAGCAGCACAGCTAATCGGCCCGATATTGAAAATAAGTTGGCAAAGGCCGGCCCTACAAAGGATCAGAGGGAAACTATACATTCCCAATAGAGAGCCAATTACCTCTGCTGCTTGGGTTTCCAGTTTATAGTGATAAGAGTGGACTTCTTACACAATTTTCAATCCCAACCTTTTCAATTGCAAAAACTTCAATTATCTCTCTTGTTCTTTTATCTCCATTTTCCCGGTCACTATGGATTCCTCGAAGCTGGGTTTGCACTTATGAAAACAGCAATGGCGGGCCAAATGTCCAGACCCCCCATCCCTAACGTTCCTGCTGCTCATAACACAAGCTGGGCCTAGTGTTCTGTATTGTCCTTGCTTTTTGCGCTTTATGTAACCTCACGCACATCGCAAGCTGAACAGCCCATCTCTTTAACAGTTCTACCATTCATGCTCGTGTAGCTGCTGTGTTTTGTCACAAAAATAAAGTTTTAAGTTTTTATTAAGGATATAGTTTCAACCGAGTATGAGAAGCTCGCATTTTAAAGGACCCTTAATTGTAAGCATGTCTTAATTTAGCAAACGTATAAAGCACTGCTCCAGCTGATGAACAGAGTACGTCTTTCCCTGAACAGTCCTTTTAAACAAAAGCATGGCACTTCGTCATGATACCATGCAGCCTTTATTTGGTGGGTTTTGTTCATAATGTGACAGGGAAATTTTTCTAATTTGGTTGTTTGGCTACACTGAGAGAAGGCTTTGTGGGATGCTTTTGATTCCCGCCGATCGGTGCGCCTCTCTACTTTAATGTTCTGTTAGTTAGCCCGTGCACCTCTAATTACGCGTAAACGCCGCGTGAAAAGTGTTGATGAGACTGATAACAAAATTACAATCCCCAAGGATCGGTTCTTGCTCCATTACTCTTTTTAATCTTCATCAACGATTTGCCATCTGGTATTTTATCATCTGTCCGTCTCTTTGCGGATGACTGCGTCATTTATCGCCGCATCAACAATAGCAGTGATCAGGAATTATTACAGGATGACCTAAGCCGAATTCAGAAGTGGTGTTTCGACTGGCTAATGCAGCTCAACGTTTCTAAATGTAAGTTCATGCACATCTCACGTAAACGTTCGATTCTTCATTTTTCGTACTCCCTGAACTCCATAGCGCTGTCTCAAACTAATTCATACCGGTACCTCGGCATCGAGATAACAACCAACCTAACCTGGTCTAATCACATCACGAAACTATGTGCTAGTGCCTCCAGATCACTCGGATTCATCAGGCGATCACTTTCCATGTCCACAGCAGCCACCAGACAACTAGCATATGAAACGTACATTCGAACTAAACTAGAATACGCCTCAACAATATGGAATCCTCACCAAGCCTACTTGATAGATTCACTCGAAGCCATCCAGAATCGGGCAGCACGCTTCATCACCTCACAGTATAAATCTCAGTTCAGCATCACAGCGTTGAAATCATCTCTCGGCATCAAGTCATTAGCCTTTCGCAGGAAAACTTCAATTCTTTGTCTTTTTCACAAACTGTACTTTAACTTTCCAGCACTTCGAGAAAACCTTCTACGAGCTCCGGTACGATCATCTCGTCGTTTATTTAACTCCTTAAGCATACAGCGTTTGCACGGCTCCACCAATTATTTCAATAAATCTTTCCTTCCCAGTGCTACAGAAAGCTGGAATAACCTCCCTGAACACATTGTCATTGAGACTAATCCTTCCAGATTCAGACAGCTCCTAATCGACTATCTCAACGACAAATAATTTTTTCCTGCACCCTATGCCAGCTTCCAAGCCCTGCTAACTGACCATCCTGTGCTACTTCCAAAGTTGCAATTTGTTTTGGTTTATACTTCTGCTACACTCTGTCATGACGTGATTATTTGAATTTGTTACTTCTGTCTTTTTTTCGTCTTGTTCTACTTTTTCTATATTTTTCTGTATTTTTATATTCCTTCTATATTTATATTCATTCTATTTATATTCATGTATGACGGCTGAACACCCCTGTACCACCCCCCCCCCCCTTATGTAATGTCCCTGACGGGACCCTTAAGGGTTAATAAATGATGATGATGATGACTCTTTTACGAGACTCCATATCTTCTTGTATTCAATACATTTTTACCTACGTCTTCCTTATTCCTTTCTTTTTCAATATCTGTTCAGCTTTTTGCAAATATCTTTCAAGGCTGCTATGTTTTTTTCTAAATTCTTACTTTTACTTTGGTAGACCGAAATTAAGTGACCATACCAGCTGCCAGATGACTGCTTATTTTTGTTTTGAAGTTTGCGGAATTATATTTTCACACAAAATCTGCGCGGCATATATTTCTTATCAATTCCCCCTTGCCTCCTCACAAGCATGTAGCGCTCGCGCTATTTATTTTGGAAAAGGAAATTATTACCGCAAGTTATCTACATTCTCATCTAGCCTGTAGCTTTGTAGCCTTAAAATTTGAGTATTAAAAATGTTTGAGTAAAAAAAAATTGGACATCAAAATGCGTGACGCAGGCACTGTGGAAAAATTTTCACTACACCAACGCTCTTTCATCGTGGAAAAAAATTGCCTAAACCACTAACCTTGAAATAATATATCCGCTAATTTCCTTAATGTCCTCCGATAGACAAGTTTAATTTCTTTTCGGCGATATGTTCTTTTAGATCCCGGCAAAGATTAGACAAATAGCGAGTGCTGATGCGCTTTAAATAATCAAACAAACTTAAGGTAATAAGATAGCATCCGAAAAGTGCGAAACAAAAGGCAGTTTTCACAAGTAAATGTCACAATCGAAATTCTTTTTTTTTTGCTACAGTACGAGGAAAGTCCTTGGTACACTTTTTGGAAGAAGACATAACAAATCTATGGGCACTTTATTCACGCGATGCTATTTCTTTTTTTTTTTATGACGAAAAGCCAAGTCCTTGAATTTGCATTTACTCAGCGCAGACCACCTTCTATGAAAAAAAAAACACGAGCTGATTCTCGAGAGCATTTTGTAACAGAAGCTTACATCACGTGCACTGAAAAGATTTATATCATTGTTCCAGTTTTCCATTTGTAGTGACAGTGATCCCTATATTTTACAGACGCATTTCGAAATCTTGCTTTACGATAAGGTTGCCCGTAAGGAATATTTGGCAAAGCGTTCTTTTTGTGCCGACTGCAGAATATAATTGCGTGAAAATTCTGTCCTCATTCAGAGCTTAAAAGCTCCGACTGAGACAGACGCAGAAAATGGGTAATATTCAAATTTGAGTAGCCCTTGAAGTTTTATAAATTTAGAGTGCTGATAGGAACCCATGCATGCTAGTAGCTGCCTTTAAAAAATCTTACGATATTACCGCTTTGACACGGAGAAAGAAAGATAAAAGCCTGATCAATCTAGCGATCCCTTTAAGTGGTCGGTTGTTTTAGAGAAATTGCCTCCACAGTATTCTGCTTTCTTATGTGTTATTCTTTAAGCGGAACGAAGGTGCAAATGTCTTATAGCAGGCTTTCTTAGAGCGTTAGCACATTTTTTCTACATATTCGATGCAAGAATGTTACGCAGAAACAGCAAAAGATGCAAGTGTAAACGTGAGCCCATTCAAAAGTGAGGATTAGCGACGCAATTCACAACGCAAGTGATGAAAGAATATGTAGGCAATCAGAAAAAGGAACAAGAACAGTTCGCTAACTAATAACCTCAAGAAGGTTTCACAATCAAATCTTGCTATTCGATTTCGAAATTATTGTGAATAAAACAACGTAACAAGCAGTTTTGGCTGATTCCTTACAAGAACTAATTTTCTTGTCCTACCACGGTGGCTGTCATAGACAAATGTCCTCACGTTAATTTATTGCAGGACAACAACTTTTTGCTTACTCGGCGTCAAAGATTTTGCTTACTCGAAGATTTTGGCATACCCGCATTGCAAATCACAAAACTCAGCAGCCCTAACGAAATTCGGGCCTTAAGGAGAACGTTACAATATCTTATTTTTGTAACATATGAGAAAAGCCAGACTATCACTGGACTGGAGCTTAAGTCTCTAACGTGGAAAACTAGCAAGAAGCGAATCTGGTGTAAATCAAAAGACCCTTCTTGAGAGCGCAAAGTAAAATCTGAGGCCAATGAGAGAAGTACAAAAGACTGGCTACAGTGCATCGTTGTCATACTCTAATTCTGCTGCCACATTCCAATGAGACGCGTCTCGAAATACCCTTGTACCACAAGTACAAACATGTCAATTTGCTCTGACAACTAACGCAATTCTTATGCCGCGAATCCGCTAGACACCGAAGCATTATAGCGATTTCACTGGAAACTCAATATATTTCATGCAAGCTAATTCTAATAGTCACTGCATGACCAATGACCATCTCATAATGATATTTTATTTTCTGACCAGTGATAATTTTGCAGAAGTAACTTCTCTATATTACTAAAGTTCATCAAGACGACCATGAACATAAAAAAAAACAGCTTTACAGATCAAACACTGTGTTAACCCATTTTGTCTTTTTTTAAAGGAACCTTAGTGTATCGAAGCTTAATAAGACCACTTTAGATGCGAAAGAACGTTCTTCTTTTTTTGAGACTCTGTAGCAATTTCTACTTTTCATCATGACCTACCGACCACGAAAGGCTAAAAATAAAAAGAACGTCTGCGAGGCTGTCTTACGGAACAGACCACGTTGGTGAGACCTGCAGCATACAGTCAATTATAAGAGAGCTTGTTACCGGGGGGTGATATAGAGGGCAGGATCTCCCTACGCTCTTGCCGTGCTATTAGACAGCGTCAGCACAACATCGGCTGCGGAAGAACCCGAATGAATGCAGCATATTAGGGCCAAGAGCGACTAGGCCGGACGGGCTACATCCAACTGAAGATAGCGGACGTGCCGGATCAGCTTGCAGAAAAATAAAAAGACAATGTGATTACAGAGAGCGCGGGTATTGCAAATTGTCACGCCACGTGGCGCTTTGTTCAGCCAAGAAGGTCGACGCTAATCGCACCGAGTCAGCGATCGAAGTAATGCAATTGGAGAACACCAAAGCTCTTCATCGAAGAAAACAGGCAGAAATAATTAGGCGGCATTGCACCGTGATGCAGCACGCGGTGCTTGCTTCCTTCCTGTTGATTGGACTGAAATGTTGTGAGTTAGTGACTAAATGTATGCCGTGTAACTCAGTAATAGGATCAATGATGATATCATTGAGTAACATATGGAGCATCCTTCAATAATGAGGCTAGTCTTTACTCTGATTCTTCATCATAGAATTCGAAGAGCTGGTCTGCCCACTGATGCGCCAAAAATCATTAAGACAGTGGCGTGATGGCGCTGCGTTGAAGTCCTTTGTGCCCGCAAGCTGTCTTATTTAGCAAAATCCTTGAACAGCTGGGACGACACGACCGTTAAACATGAATTATACGCACAGATGTGTAAAAAGCGGCAGAAAGAGATCGTTTTATTTCGAGCATCCAACAAAACGGCTTGTCGCCGTTGACAAAAATGCATGCTGGACATTGTATTTCGTTGCATACCTTTAAACGTGTTAACGGTAAGTTACTGTTCACCGATTCACGTAACACCAGATGAGTGGTTTGCTTGCATTGCGAAGACGCTGTTACGTCTGCGAAATTCCTCGTGATAAAGCGCGCTGCTAGGTTCTGCATGCGCACTCAGCTTTAAGGTAGATCCGAGAAGATGTTTCGATTACTTTTGAAAAAACAAGTGCTAATGCACTGCTAGTGAATGAAAAACGAGAAAAAAAATTAAATAGAAAAAAATGAAGTTCTGCTCATTCGCTGCAGCACAACTTTCTCCGCTACCACGGTGGCATCACAAAATTAGCATTTTATTTAAGCGTTAATGCTGCGCCACGCATTGCTCGTCAAGAGGCGAAGCCCAGTGGTTGTGAGTGGATTGATTAACCTCTCCCTGCCAGCAAATTTTCTTGCGCAAGCGCCACGTACTGTACTCGCTGGGCATGCGGTTGCAAAGCGTCCTCGACGTAGAACAATGAAAATAACGGGGCACAGTCCAGAACTAATTAGTGGGGCAAGACAGTCCAATTGCGCATCGAATCGTTCCTTCTGAAGAGACCTAGCGCAGAACATACTTAACCGAGTTCCATGAATCTGTGCCAAAAACGTTAGTTCGTCAACGAATGAAGCGAGATACCCCGAATGCAGGGTTTGAGTGGTGTCACGGCGATTTGTATTTACTGCTGGAACGGTTTTCACTGAAGGAAAGCTTCCTAAAAAAGGTTCCAAAAACTTGTGCGCCACTGCTAGCTTTATAGGCGTTTGCTTAAGTACAGGTAGTTCGCCGCTGTGGATTAACCCTGTAGAGCCCAGACATTGGAAACGCCAATTGAAATTTATGAACTTCCAAGAAATTGTTATTCATGGTTCCTTTACTAGAGAAATGTAAAAACTGCTAAATTTATTGGAAGCAAAGATTATTACAAAGTATTCAAATTCAGCCAGCCGCGTTGATTTTTATTTTTCAAATACAACAAAAATAAAACTAGTGGCAAATATGCATGAGTGAAAAAGTAAATCAAGATCGAAATTTCAAAACTCTTCACCGCCTGTCAATGCATCATTACGATCAGACATATTTTAGGGCACTTTGCAATGAGAGCTACCGTTCACATTAATTTATATATTAGTAGGCCTCCGGGATTTCTTGCATTCGAAACAGTGACCTTGCTTTGATCCATATGTTGAGAAAACCATTTAATTAATTGGATATGGATTTGTGTATGGATATGTAAAAGTGACGAAATGTTGCAAAAAGGCCACATTAAAGCATTCTCAACTCAAATCATGAAATACGCCTTTATCAGTGAAAGGTATTTACTTTTCCTCACATCAGTAACGTTCAAGCTCCAAAAGATTACCAAAGTTTTGCTCAAGTTCCGTCTCAAATCTTTCCCAGAAACTTCTGAAACATTAATGACCCACACGCACAATTAAGAGCTCAGCAGTTATCAAAAGTTCTTCTTATTTAACATGCCTAGCGTTGTGAATGGAGAAACTGGCGGCTACATTGCTTTTCTTTTCTTTAAGCTATTGCCACAGCCATTGTTGTTTTAATTAACGCTATCGTATGGGCGGCACTACATGTTTTCAAATATAGCGCCCAAATGAAATCGCGAAAGTAAGTATACAAACATTTGAGCAGAGGCACTAGCGTTCATTGGCTCGAAAACTAAAGTATTCATATAGAAAATTTCATCCAAAGACGTAAACTGTTGAACTCAATTTCGTCAAATGAATAGGTTCGCGCTACCATATATATTAGCTTTCGATGTCTAAGATAACCTCTTTTTCACCAACCAGTACTCAGTACGTACGATCGATCACCTTTCCTAAAGGCGAGTGAAATACACTTTTGGATGTCCGTCCACGACTAAACTTGTGAGCACCGCTTCGAACATTTGTTCTCTAGGCCGTCTAAGGGCGCACTTTCCGTCTAAGGGCATCTAAGGGAGCACTTTGCCGAAGCATGCGCAACACACTGGAAATGAAGAATAATTAAATACAACACAGACCCGAATGATTAACAAAGAGCAACCCATCTTCGCAACTGCCCCATTGTTCTCGACACCATTCGTCGCTGCCAGCTTAAGCCTAACACGAGAAAGCGTGGTTCGCCTTTCTTCTCCTTCCCCCCTTCTTTATTGTATTATCTTCGAGCACTCCATTCCATCCGTAAAACAATTTGCATTGCTAAATGATCACTTGTGGTCTATTGGGGCACCACAGCTACGCAAGCAGGATTCCTATATTCGTGAATTGAGCTATGAGAAAACTGGACAAAACAAATGATTGCGTTGAACTATGAAAGCGCGAAATACTTTTTTCTTGTGCCGCTGCTTCGACTCGTGACCTTTTGAGTGGCTGCCACAAATTCCGTTCCATCTGGAATGATGGGGCACCATAGTTTACAATTACTTCATTCGAAAACACAATCAAGAAGATGAGAGAGACTGCTATGAGCTTCCTAGCTTTTGTACTTATAGCCATTATTGTCATTTTTGTACTATTTCGTGCTACACTTTACGTAGCAAGACTGGAAGAAAAGACGAAGCGCGCCAAAAGGAGGAATAGACAATAGAACAAAACAGTACAGACGCTGACCATGCCGTATTACTCCCCCTCATCGTACTCACCTCGAATTTCTCATGTTCTCTGTTTTAATTGCGGGGCATTTATCCGAGTTCGAAATCAAATGCGAAGAAAAGTGCCAGCAAAGTTAGTACACAACAGAGTGCACAGATTTACATTTGCAGCGGCGAAGCAGTAAATTACCTCTGAACGGGAACTTTTCATTGTCCTTGAAATTACAATCCCAGCATTTCAACTTTAAGCATCAATACTGAGAATACTTTAACATTTCTCTAATTTTCATGCGAAAACCGCGTTAAACAGAAGCTTTGGGAATTTACTCAAAAGCATGCAATACTGGTCAAAATAGTGAAGGTAAGATTGAAAGACATCGATCGGTCTGACCCCTGTACTCTATCTTTTGAAAAATGCAGAAAAGATGGCAAATAGCACGCCATGCATATGGGAATTAAAACGAAATTTCGTTGCAAGTTCCTTCATATCATGGTTTTCCGTAGTTCAGCCTCTTAGGTGAAGTTTTAATTCGCTATACTTTACTATAGTATCGGTACAATGTGTAAGCTTAAGGCACGCCTTGAGATCTAAATGGCTGGAAGCTTCTCTATTTTGACGTGCGTTTTCCAGATTTTAGTCTTGTGCGCCAGACACTGCGTAATTTTTTTCTGAATATATTCACAAAATTCGTTCTACTGCTTGGGTAACGGCTAACTGCCTCCCTGCTGAGAACACAGAATCTGCCGAACTTTGTCTACACAAATGACATAAGGGCATATGTGTGGCTCCCTCTTTTTACGCCAACGTAGAAATTACAACAGCATGCCAAGTTAGCATGGTCGCGCAACTTCAGTATCATTGCGAGCAAACAGAAAAAACGATAAGAAAAATATTGTTAGAGCAACGAGCGGTTGTCATCATGGCCGGATCTCCTGACCGCAACGTATGGTGATTTTTGCCCATGCTTCTATGAGCAGGCAATGAAAAAACAAGAGGGCTTCCCAACATTGCATGTCATAATAAACAAAGCCCTCCTTGCATTCGTTGTGCTTCCATAAGGAGGTCTAATCATCTACGTGGCCTAATCTCCTACCGCTGTGCTCAGAAACTCGAAGTGGGCTGGTGATAACAGCATGCTAGTTTTACTAATCTACAAGAGTAAGAGGCATAATCAGAGCCCCTAACGCGATATTCAACGCCAACAAGGTCGACACCTAACCTCTTGGTGCAGTATAATTACTGATGCCATCTATAAAAGCACTGGGAATCCCTCAGCAGATAGCGGAATATCAGGTCTTCCACGTCACTAACGCAGTTTGGTAGAAGCCATCGGTAGAAGTCCTTCTTACAGTTCACGTATATAGTATCCGCAACAAATCAAACGTGAACAACACAATTCAACCACTAACAACAAAATAAAAACCTATTATTTTGGTGGAAGTTCAATACTAGCGGAGGCTATTTTCATGTGGAAGGTACGAAGAGTGCTAATCAACCTCACATGTATTTTCTTGTCGGGAGGTAATACGTTAGTACATTTGTACTCTCCCTTGAGTTTTAATGTTCGCATTTCACTCTTTGCTGAGAGTGAATTCTCTAGCCTGATACACATCGACACTGAGGTACTGAAGCGTAGTTGTCTTGATGATATTTTATTGTAGGTAGAGCACCATTCAAAACGCGGCACGATGCTGAGGTCCTGCTAGTTGCAGTACCGAACCGCCGCGTTCTCGCAGCATTAAGTACAGTGATTAAGGACGAGCGGAAGCGAATAAGGGTAAATCCCATTTCACATCGGGAATGCTGTGCCAAACTCGATAGAGCCAGACTCCCGTATTAGTGCATTTCATGTTGCTAAGCCTCTTCGTTTCGTCCTGATTATTGCCGCAAAAGCAATTAAGCTCCCCGACTGTGCATGCTCGAGCAGTGGGGTGCCCACAAGAGTGTTGTCCGCGCAGGGTTGCAGCGAAAACAGCGCACGCCGGAGTGGTTGTCGCGCTTGGCTCCTAATCGATTGACGGAGTGAACGACTAATAAGCACACGTGCCACTTTGTGTATACGTAGACGTGAAGAGCCTTTTCATTCCTAGATAATCTCCTTGCTAATCATGAATCTGCAGCATTAGCTTGCGAACATGATGAGATATGCTTGCGTCGCTCAACAAAGCGGCACAATGCTTACAAAAAAGCTAAAGCTGCGGCAAATAGGTTATACGTGTGATCAATGGTGCTATATTTCCTTGGGAGCTCACATTTGAAGCATGTCACATTCTTTTGCCGGCACCCCTATGTTGTCAAGAGCCGGCCGAGAATGGAAATTTTCAGTTATTCGAGTTTTAAAGCTGTCTATGGGTTTGAAGTACTAAACCTCAATGCTGAGACTTTTCCAAAGTTGGGGGCATAGCTACCCCACTGACCAAATTTGGAAGCGACCTAATAAACTCGATCCTAATTTTTATATAGTAACCTACGCTCTCCTGCTACCCATCAATAGCGCAGGTTGCTAATTAAAAAAAGTAAGCCGACAGGTTTGAAGCCATCTTAAAATTTTTCAAATAAAAATTTCTATAGATCCGTGAAACGCTTGGTGAAAGAGCTGCAAAAATGCCGTGTCACCGATTAGCCATAGACAACTTTTTTTTTTCTTTTGCAACTATCTCTTTCTCAGTCGTCTGCCAATTTTCTTGTTCTTCATCTTCTTGATCTGGCAAGGTTATTTGTGTAGAGGGCAGAACGTATTCTACTGTCCATGCGATGTTTTACACAGCGCGCACATTTAAACATATGGCAGACTTCCCCGCTATACTGACGGAATTTTACATAAACTGTTTTAAATATGAGCTCCCTCGTCCGGGCGCAAAACTATTGCTACGAAGAGCTGACGCAAGTGTCGACAACGAGTAGGTAGGCAGGTACGTGGGGTTTAAAGTCCGGAAGCTGAATGGGAATTTTGAGGGACGCTACAGTGGAGGACACCGATTTTATTTTGACCACCTTGGGTTCTTTAAGGTGCACTGTCAACGCACAGCAGACACTAAAGTCAGCATTTCGCCGCCATTGATGCGGCTTCTGCGGCTGTAATTTCTTCCCGCGACCTTCCTACCAACAGACGAACACCAAAGCCAGTGAGTTGCAAGGCGGGTGAGAGTGGACGAAAAGCGGTTTTGAAAGCCTCAAATGCACTATAAACTTTCATTGGCGAAGGTTTTGTAAAACCCCGATTTTTTCATTACAAAGAGGCAAGCATCAGCTTTCGTAATTAGCAGGTTCAGAGCAATTTGCCCTGCTACCGTTATACAGCGCTAAGAGGGCTAAAACGCCTTGATGCGAAGACAACCGGGCTGGCAGTTTCCAGTGGTAATTTCCAGCCAGGCTTCAGTTCTCTCAAATCGCAGTCAAAAACTGTGTTTGAAACATTTCATGAAACTTAAATAAGGCTAAGCGTATCCCTGCCACTAAGTGCCCCACCATTGAAGCAACCCGAATCCCAACGATGCATTTTAGTTGCATAATCAAAGGTACTTTCGCCACCTCTAACATTAGCGACCGCACATAAACTCTGTCGTTCCCTTATTACCGGGAACAGAGTAACAGAGTTGCGAGAGGAAATGAAAGTTTGTTAGGGTAAATGAAGGGGAAGGAATGGTTTTGAGAAGCCCTTACGATGTGCGCTGAGATCGGGGATTCGCGCGAGTTATTCAATCACACGAAGCAGCCAAGTGTGGAAACGAGGCGCGCCACAGTATTTCTGCGCCACAGCAACGCGTCATATTCACCCGAGCGCCTAGTGTGCCATGTGCAGCCCACTGCTTCGATTCTCAGGTGGTCGCCCACGCGAGAGGCACGATTTCGGGAATGTAAGCCTCGCGTGGAGCAGTGACCATTATTAAAGAATACGAGGGTACACGGATCCTATTTGTGGAGCTCGAACATCATTCGCATACCTCTGCATACTTTATTCAGAGCTCTGCAATGGCGGACAGGTAATATAAATGTACATTTTGTATATGTGGTACGGGCGTCTAGCGAATAATTTAAATATGTGAATAATTTAAAACAATAGATTTTCAACCACATGAAGTGCTACATATACTGACAAACCTATTAGGACCTACGAATACACGGCCTGCAGGCTAGAAGGAACATGGTTTATAGCCTGAATAGTAAAACGCAATTTAACAGCTGGAATGACGTACGACTATCTGATTTTTAAGCCAGCATTGGGTTGTACAACACACCTCTCCAATAAATGTCATGTGCAGTGAAGGTGGTCCCAGTGCGCAGGCGCCAAAGATGAGTGACCTGATTTGGCTTCTCCTTAAAAACATACCACCTGCGGTCATTTCGAGCATTTAACCTTGGAAGTGTGCAGAAATATGGGAGGGGCACGAGAATGTGGTGTAATCATAGCTATTACTTCTTGTGAGTAGGAGCAAGAGAAAACATTCAGTAATACACCTTGTGCCTAGTCTACATTGCTGCAATTCCTAGTGCGAGTGTATTCAACCTAATTCTTAACATGAAAATAATGCCCTGCAGGCCAGGTGTTTGCAAGTGTTTTGACGCATGAGCCAATTATCTTCACTTGCGACCTCAGCGTCTGCGACAAGCAATTTTTCGCACCTGTGAATTCTTGCACGCGCAGTGATGAACATCCGCAAGAAATTGTAGGTCCGCCTTGGATTACGGTAGTTGCAATAGTGTGCATCGTGACACGAATGTCCTCTGCAGCATAGTAGTAAACACTTGGCACATACCACAGTTACAGTACAAATTGAAGGTAGTGACATAAAGCATTGTGAGGAGCGCTGTAGACCGCGAGACATCCGGAAAAACTACGCTGGAGAAAACATTCGTTCATGAAATTTCTAGTAGATAGCTGCAAACATCGCTATATTTTACATTACGTAGCTATATGGCATTGGTCTTTCTTTAAGAAATGGCAACTAAGCTAATGTGTCTGCATGAAGCGACAAAAAGTGAACACTGTCGTTTCTATCACACCATAACCATCTGTATGGCATTATGGTATCAACCAAATCAGATGAGGGCTGAAGTTTTAACTCAGGAACGCCTTCAACAGCAGCAATTGTACCTCTCCTTGTCTCGACATTTCTGTCCGCCCGTCTATCGAGCCCCACAAAATATGCGAGTAAAAAAATACAGGTTTCGGCGCCACTTCGGAGCCCGACTGGAAGCGTGCTTCACTGCTGCCTACAACTAACCGGAATCGCCAAAAGGCTGTCTTTGATACTTCTAGCTTGTGTTTTCATTTACCTAAAGGCGGTTGAATGGAGGGTACAGGCTTCTTTATTTTTAGGACTTTTTATGGCTTATTTATTTCTTTATATGTTTTATGGTCCAAGTTTTCTGCTTAAAAGTTGAGTCACATTTCTTTCACTAGGGACGAGTAGAGAGAGCGGGAGCTACACTGCACGCTGCAAAACACGGTGCTGGACGCATACATTGCAGTAGTTGGGTATAGAGCCCGAGAACGGATTAAACTGCAAATTATTTTTGCTACCAAAGTTGCTAAAAGGAGCCTGACAGTAGAAAACCATCACGTCACCCTGCTTTCATTTTCCATCCCTCATACCAAGCCAATTTTTCGTAGAAGAGGAAGTAATATTTAATCGCCTTCTCGCTCACTCGAACGAAAGTGGCAGTTCTTTAGTTCCCGACTGCCTGTTTTGTTATATTCTTTAAAGTTCTGTTTCAGGTGCCAAGCGCGCTTTGAGACCCGCGTATGCTCTCGATCAGCACGCATCGCTCTCCGGTCTACCAGCTCTGGAGCGCCCTCCTTCTTGGGGCGGACCCTGAATTCGGACTCCCTTTGAGCCGTCTCAAGAGCGACGCAGCCTTCGACGTCAGAACCAGCTGCATGGAAGCTGGGACCAGGCTCCTGCACCGCAAATCCTATGTCACAAGCAGCCTACAGCCCTGTCTTTTCGTAGCGAAGTGTTCGAGGACGACGAAAATTAGCCCGAAATCTTCGAATGTGTCGTCCGCTACAACAGATGGACAATTGACCGTACGCTGCATAACGTATACTTCGCGACTAAAGAGTCGGCTCCGACTCGTCCGACAAAACACTGTGCATTAAACAAAACGACATATAAACAATTGTTTAAGAACGCCAGGTGGTCGAACTTTCCGCAGCCTTTCACTGCGGCGTTCCTCACAGCCTGGGTCGCTTTGGGACGTCAAACCCCCATACACCATACACCAAACATAAAAGCAATTATTACAGAGATATTGTCACAAAACGTTGGGTTCGAAATAAATTAGTGGTTGATGCTGGTATTTCTCAGTTTTTACAGACATCATAATACATTCATCATTTTGAGCCTTAGGTTGCTCGGCTTTCTGAACAAAATATAAATTGAAAGTCGTAGGGGCTAAATCAAAATTATCATTTGTGTGAGTGCTATTCTTATTGAATACATTTAACATTCTGAATTCAAGCTCCTGTCAACCATGTCTGTTTTTTTCTGTCCGTGGTCATAACAATTTGTCGGCACACCGAGTAAAAAAATGTACGTCCTTGTACTCAGGGTGGCATTGACTTCAGAAGTGCGCGTGAAAAGAAAGCAAGTATAGTTTGCTGTATTATTAATTATTTCTGAGGTAATGCATATATTTTAATGCCTCTGTTTTCATTAAACATCGAACAATTGAGCAATCTGCATGAGAAACCTGCCCACGCTTTCCAGTGCAAACTTGCCGCCAGCAAATAAGGTTGAGTCCAGACATCACTGTCGAGCCTTTTCTCTATTGAGATCCCGAGCACACGATAGGATATGCCGGCCAGCAGACGCCCTGCTGCGTCGGTCTCATTATTTTGTTCGTTTATTCAAGAGAAAAGAGAGAGAGCGAAAATGGAAGGCTGGCAACTCGTGTAAATCGGCGCTCATCCTGTTGATGAAGACGAAACGATACCGGTTCATCCTATCGAAAATACTCAATCACTAGCCTCCGGGGCCCGCATCACCAGCCAAGCCCACCGGTATTCGCCACAATGAAAGGCGAGTAATTCTCCTTTATGACTTACCTACACATTATGCGAAGGCTGGCTTTTATTCGTTTTCGTGCTTTCCTAGCTGTATAGCTGTTTTCTCAAGCACACCTGTACCTTTGTCGTTTGCTCCGCGGGACCTCCGTCCTATGACACGCTCTGTTCTGCAGGAACACATACCCCCCCCCCCCCCCCCCCCCCCCCCCCGCCGGTCTTACTTGATGATGATGAAAGAACTTTATTTGCACCCGTCAAGGAATCAGAGGGCGGAAAAGACGAGTCTTCACCGCCGTCATCTTCCTCCCCTTTCAGCAGGCTGGGATCCCTTGGGATTCAGCGGTGTCCAGGGCCAGACGGATGACTTCTTTTTGTCCTTCTTCTTTCTGGCTGGCCATTAAAGCCTCCCAGGACTCTATATTCCTGTCTGGTTCGTTGTGGCTAGGGCATGTCCACACCATGTGGATCATGTCTGCTATTTCATTACACTGTTTACACCTGGGGTCTTGGATCGCCGGATGCCATCTGCTTAGTGCGAGTGGGTTCGGAAAAACTCCCGCCTGTAACTTTCTCCATATGACCTCTTCCTTTTTGCTGAGGCCCTTGCATGCTCCAGGTAATGTCTGTCTTCCTAATCTGTAATGGTTAAGAATATCTTGGTACGTGTTCAGCTCCTCGCTCGTCTGAAGGGACTCTCTACTCGACGAGACCGCATTGGGGTCCCGGTGTGTGAGTCCTCGGGCCAATGCGTGCGCTGTCTCGTTTCCCCGGAGGCCCTCGTGGGCCGGAGTCCAAACAAGGTTAATTAGTTCTGCCGGTGTCGGGCCGGCTGTGAGAATTTTGACTGCTTCGACAGATACCCTGCCTGCGTTGTAGTTGCGGATAGCCGATTTTGAATCTGTTATAATCACCCTAACATTCCGTTGAGTTAAAGCCAGCGCAATGGCTACCTCCTCAGCCGCTGTTGCATCACTCTGTTGGGTGCTGCAGCACGAGACTCGGTCTCCGCCCTCCCTGGTCGCCAGGGCTACGAAACCCGTTCTGCCTTCATATTCCGCCGCGTCCGTGTAAACCACGTCCTGTCTATTGGCTAATTTTTTCTGCAGAGCTTTCGCTCTGTCCTTTCGCCTACCCTCATGGTGTACCGGATGCATATTCCTTGGGAGTGGTGGGATTCTGATTTTTTTCCTTATGTCTGTTGGGATATTCTCCGTGTGTTTGAGCCGCGCTCGAGGTTCGAAGCCTAGCTTTTCTAGTATTTTTAGCCCCGAATGGCTGCGTAGAAGTCGTTGTTGTTGCGCTACTCTGGTAGCCTCAATGAGCTCGTCTAGGGTGTTTGAAATCCCCATGTTCAGAATTTTCTGGGTGGATGTGTACGGGGGGAGGCCCAATTTTTTCTCCCGCTTTCTCTACGGCAGCACCACGCCATCTCCATACAAAGTGGAGGCAGGCCGCAAGATACCGGATTCTATATGAAGAAGCGCACAACTAAAATTGGCGCAAAAAAATTTAGATCCAAGCGGTTTCGGTATTGATCGCGCGGCCAAGCCTCCGTGGTACACGTCCACTCAATCTTGGGACCGTTACTGATGCGTCTTCATTCGTTTTACCCTTTCCCAATGCCTTGAGTTGCGTTTACATCGTCTGGCTGTAAGAGTCAGCGATTTCTGTTACAAGTTTCAACTACGGAGGGTTGAAGGAGTTGGCTGTTGCGGGGAACAGCTTTATTTTTTGCGTTTGAAAGCAGCAACTCAGGTAGAGTAAAGATCCTGGCCTGATCTTGTAGACCAGTAGAGAAGATATATAGCGGTGGAATGGGAGGAAGAGAGGAGTGACGGATAGCGGCATCGCGATTGCTTTATTAAAAGTTCTCAAAAAGCATTACATCAGCACGAATAAGACGAAGCATAATAAGCAGAAGACGTTTAAGCAGACTGATAGCGGCGGAGTTGGGGCGCTTTGACTGCAGGCAAAACCACAGAAGTTGGCGACGACATGCGGATGAATAAGTGGAAACGACACAGAGTTTTCTTCGAACTGACTGTACTCGAAACTAAGCAGATGCACCCCAATAGCTATAATTTTTAAGTATAACCACACACGTACAAAAAAAACATTAACATGCGCGCTCAAAAAACCAAACGCCTTTGCAGAAGACATGAACATTGAAAAACTATTGTCCAAAAAGAAAAAGAAGAAAGGAAAACTCCAGGTTACATAAAACAAACTCGCAACGCAGGGGACGAGACACAAAGCAAAAGTGGAGAGGATACCAATCTTTAAATTGAAAAAAATACATAATGCGACAAATTTTTAAGCGTCGAAGATAGAGAAATACGGCGCGGTTAAGTGAGTTAACACGGGTTGCATTCGTTAAATCGATGAGCAGGTTGAATTTTTTTTTGCCAAATTCTTTTTGAAATTGTCTGCTCGTCCTATCTGCCTCTCGCTTGTATTTTGCCTCCTGCACAATTTATGTTCTAACTTACGTTCTGCCAATGGTTTTTCACTGCATGCTCCTTCAAATAGAGATTACCCTAGCCCACTAAAAAAACTAGAAAAATGGCTGTAAAGGGTGATGTCATAACATTCACATAACCGGGTTATTTCTGGGCAATTGATGATCTATCACGTATGTTAGCCAGGGCTTCTGTAGACACTAATCCAGCATTCATAAAATAATTGCCTTCAGTGCGCCGAAAGTTAGGACCTGCATGGCCGGATGCGCAAGAATTCACCCTGCAACTGAACTCATGAAGCCTTTCATAGAGACTACGCGCTCTATGGGCAATACAGTCTGCGAATTAAATGCTTTTATCTCCATAACGAGCATTTATGCCATAACGAGCACCTCTTTTCTCTTCACTTGTATGCTTAATTGCAGACGAAATTCATTGGTCAGTGTGATCACTCCAGATTAGATAGTCAATAATTATTGCGCCTAAATAATTCTGCTGTTAAACATCAGTTACAGATATCTTATTCAGCGTGAACTTTAACTTTAGAGGCATATTCTTCTCTGTAATATGCACGAATACTGTCTTCTCAGGGTTCAGTCGCATCCCCTTTTTCTAACATCACGACTCAGCGTCGCTGAAAGCTGTACTCAGCAAGACTTTACCTAAAACAAAGCTTAGTTCTTTACGTACCATACAATCATCAGCAACTTTTTTATGCTGGTTATTTCTCTTACCGCGTCTGCATGCAATGTTCGTTCTTTACTCTTTTCATAACATGGGCAAGAACGTGAAGCTCCACCCGGTAATGATCCTGCTCCTCTGCAACCAAGCAGTCTCGAAAGTTCCTGCAGAGAGATAAGATGGGAGATAAAACAGCCGGAATGGTGTAGTTCTCTCATTTAAGCGAGTCACGAAGCTCACTCACGGACACTAACAACTGGTATCCCCTTTCTGGCAGCGACCACAGCCGTCTTTGGATCAACTAGGCTTCGAAGTACCGAGCAAAGCGGTAGTTTCCCGCTATCATGGAGGTAGATTCGCGACTGACTGAAACAGTCTCTTGCCTTTTCCGTTGGCTATTCCCGCTTGTTGTTGCCTTGCGCATGCGTTTTCGTCTCCCTAGAGCTGTGTGAGAGAAGACAAAATCTGACTTGTCCCGTTATTTTTCAAACTCTGGCCTACAGTGAGCGCAGTGTGACTCAAGATGCCGGAACCAGCTACTCGAACTAAGATGCAAAAGCATAGTGAGCGCACTGGCTTCGGTGTCGTGCGCAGAAAACAACGGCAGCTGACCTGGCCCAAACACTTGATGCATTAGTCAGTATCTAGCAGATGATATTTCATCTCGGTTCATAGCGTTCACGGTTTGACAACCGCATTCATTATTTGTTCCATCTCCTCGCGAACTGCTTTAGATGCGGATGCCTAACTGTAATATTGAAATCTGCATCCAAAGCAAGAGAAGAGAAACCGATTCCGGAGAGCAACTAACTAGTTGCACTTCAATGCAAGCTTCGCAACGCTTGAAGCAAGGATTTAGAGGGTATGGGCCAAAAAAAAACTGAAGACAAGAAACCCAATTTTTGTTTTCGAACTCCGTATGTTTTGTTCACCTCATTCTCATCTATGAGCTGCTATCTCTCTACTCTCTTCCTTATTTATACACGCGACAGGCTTCATCCCATATTTAGTAGAAGTTGAAGTTGAAATTTTATAGTGCACTGCACATAGCAAGAAAAAGAAGGTAAGTTTTACAGTTGTACTTACTTTTTCTGCAAGCCCAAAAAAGAGGATTTTTTTTTACTCCGCCGTTATCTGCTGTCAGTATGAAATTTATTCCCTCATATAAATAAATCTGAGGTTTGCATACGTTTATTTAGAACCCCCTGTTTCACAAAGTTAACACGAATGGCTCAAACATTTGAAATATTGACACACAGCGCACAATTTTATGCCTACATAATTGCAGTCATGTCTTTAAAAATTGCCAACGATTACATTCTGTAAAACCTAGTTAGTCAAGCGTTAGCTTTGTGTTAATGATTAGATTCGGTTTTAATAGCAATTAACTAATTCTAATTAGTTCGGGTCGCATACACACTTCACATAAGCTTTCCAATGGTATCTTAACACGTTCCAAGGCGCAAAAATTGTTTGAAGCTGCAATTAACCATTTAATGTTAATTATTTCACGGCTCTAACTAGCACAACGCAATTTACGCTCAATTTAAGCTTTTCAACGGTAAATGACTCGATGCTAAAGCACAAAGTTTGGTTTTAACTGTAAATAACTAATAAATCTAATTGCTTGATGACGCTAACTAGCACACTGCATTTACACTTGACCTATGCTTTCCAAATATATATTGCCCTATGCTACAGCACAGTTTGGTTTCATTTGCAATTATCTCATTAACGCTAATTAACCTGGCCCAGTATTTAGTCGGCATAACTGCATAATTAACCAACGGTCCAAACTCATGGTTGATCACGTGATATATACTATGCTTAGACACATAACTAGAAAGTAGAGGAATCGACTAAGTCGTCGACAAAGTCCCGCTTTGACTTTGGCTGACATTGAAAGCCAAAGTACGGGCTTGATGCGCTTTTCGGAGTTGTACCCGGATGAGTAGAGAAAAAAAAATCTTTTATGCAAATTCACTAGTTTCTTTGTCATCTGAAGCGCTTCCCGCCAGGAGAACTCAGCAACTGTATTCTTTAAGGAAACATTCCACTGCATGAGTGAAGCAAAAAGGTACAGCGCTAGGCAGCCCTGGAAAAAGCTATCCTTTTTTGCAGGCATCAAATGGCTATACAGTTCTGTGCAACAGAAATTTAAAATGTAGCCCGCATTACTGGCTCCACTCCATCCACAAACGTGGGATGCGGTGCCGAAAGAAGTTATACGGGTGACTTCGTCAAACTGTTCTGCTGTGGGAGCTCTTGGCGTTCATGTTGCATCAGAGATTTGAGATTCGAGCAACGCGCACTGTGTGTAGAGCGGAAAAAAAGCCTCTTTGCTGCCAATCTCCTCAAAGGAGGAAATAAACTTTCCCTCCAAGTCATAACGGCCTAGCTCTTCATTCCAGTAGAACAGGCGCTGTCGGAACGTTTACGGATTCTCATATTTCAGAGGTCCGCAGACCAATGCAGTTCAGGTCTTATTTCTGCGTGTTTACAAGAACTGCAACCATAAACGCGATTGGTTTCAAACCCTTGTTTTCTTTTCGTGAAAAAGATACTGTGATGAAAACGGCAGTTGTAGCTACGCTGTGGTATTTTAAATTCGGGCTCGACCTTGAGAAGCTCATCGCTTACAGCATTTGCAGCCAGTATTGGACCTTCTATAATAACAAAAACATGAATTTTAGTGCATGCTTCTTGGGAGTAGTTGAGCATTGAACCCAGCGCATTCGTTTTCTGAAAGGAGCTTCGCATGACTAAGAACACTTACAGCGGTGCTAGGCATTGCAAAGGTAAATCACAGTTTCATTACCGCAGAATTCGTGCAGAAATTTTTGGAGCTTTTACAACTTGTTCTTTTATCCTTGATTTTATTGCCGTGGCGAGTTCGTTTCTTTGCATTCTTTTATTACTGTCAAAAGAAGAAACTTTTTTCCCTCCATGAGATATCAGTTATAACTCACATCTATTATTTTAACACGAGGTTCGTCCCGAATAGCTGAATATCTTCAGGAAATTATTAATTATTGTTTTTATAATCGATGTTTTGAAGACATTGAAATCCTTTCGCACGAAATCCTTTCACGTTGTGTCCCTGCCGTTACCTAAACGAGGTCACATGTTGCGCCCTCAGTGTAGCTGTCGTGATATCCTTGGATAGTGACCACACTGTAATGCTCCATCGCAGTGAACTGAATTTAACTCATGCCCTCCCAATTACTTTTTCGTTGGAGCAACGCAAGAGATTAACTCGGCATGATACACGCCATAAAGACCAAAGTTCACTGCTCCGAAGGTATTCTTACTGCAAACTGGACACAGCACAAACCATTTTATCTGATCGACGTGACGGCTCAAAGTTATAAAGCTGCAGTAGAAGCATTAACCGCGTACCGTACGGAAGTTGTTGCCACTGCCAAGCCTTGGGGCATTTCAGTTCGCTTTTCCTCACGCAGCATCTACTTGCAACAGAGCACGCTTTACAGGAGCACCAAAGCGAGCAAGACAGGGATGACAGACGCGAGAAACCCGCTAACACAGCGAAAGGAAGAGAACGGGGGGTTCTAATGCCACCTAAGAGCGGCAGACGTTCCTGTGATGTTCCAAATTTTCGTTTTCGTTTGTTATTTCAATATTCAATTGTTTTTTTATGTTTTATACTCTCATGGCCCCAAATTCTCGATTTTATTTGATATGTCTTTCGCTTCCAGCAACCGTTAGTGTGTGAAAACATGTGCGCATTTTAGACTTCTCACATTAAAACCACAGAGTCTTATATAAAGGCATATCTAGTAATAAAAATAGAAAAAGATAAAAGAGCATTTCACGTTGTCAAAGGTTCAGGAAAAGTTCATATATCCAAATAAAACGTCACAAATTGTGGTAATGGGGCGCTGACACTGTGGTAGTGTGGTGCCAATGTGCCATCAGGGTTCCTAAAGGTACCCCTGGAACAAAACTGCGAATAGTTCGTTTGGTAGTCGATAGTTGCTGACAAGTAAAAAAGCAACAATATAGATCTCCCGTTAACGGTTTGCTGAAATGGTAGAAAGGAATGAGCAGATGCCGCTTGTTCTTCTAAACGAATAGTTTAAAGTGGGAAGAGAAACTGAAGCTCAAGGCAGTGGTTGGGCTGGTAGACCGCTTATGCCCTTTGAGAGATGATATCCTAACAATTTCGCGCGTAGGAGTCAATAAAATAGAGAACTATTCTCTTTAGAGTAAACTTCGGTTGCCCTACATAATGCCCTTGGAATCGTATTCGACGCCTTACGTGATAAAGCGTTGCTTTTTTATTCTTTTTAAAATATCTCGAAAGAAAGCGTTGACCGCTGACCCAAGTGTGCGTGTGCGTATATAACGGATTGGCCGCTAAGCTGTTACTTTTTTGCTGCATTAGCAGCAGGAGTACCATTTTTCTAAATGGCGTGGTCAGTGGTCTCAAGCTTTCGTCCACCACAAACCTTTCTCTCGTTTTATACCACCCCCCCCCCCCCCCAAAAGAATGTCAACCCATCACCCACCATCATTGTCTCTAAGGCTTCAATCCGCCAGTCTTATTCAATGAAAACGCCACTCTCTGTTTGGCCGAAGTCCAGTCCCCGACCAACCTTCCGCAAACTGCTGTATCGTTGCGTGCTACAAACGAGACACGACCAGAGGCTCCGAGCAAAGAGAGCAGAAGAGCCGCCCCTTTATTGAATAGCCATGTATATATACACTTAATTGGGAGAGGAGGGCGTGTTCCCTCACCAACATGTTACAAGCATGCCTGATATCGCGTAGGTCACACGGGTCGTAGTTATGAGGCCCGCGCTGCATCAGATACGATACATCCCCCTTTCTTTATAAGGAAAACAACAGATTTTATAGAAACAAAACATTGAGAACGATGCTTAAGAAACCTGCGCAAAGTTTCGATCATATGCAAGTCTTTGTGGCGGCCTTCGTTCTCGGCTTCACCTTCTTGGTACAGGTCCTTGGTGCGGAGGCACGCCTGCAGGAGCGTTGAAGGAGGCAGGGATGCTACTTGTTGTGGACGGCAACCCTGCGGGATCGTTGCTACTGGAGGCATAAGTAAAACCTTGAGGTGTTTCTTGGTTCAGGTTCTCATCAGGCTCATAACGCCTTCTCTGTCGAAAATCCTCTTTTGTAGGCAGCAGGTGCTGCCGATGGCGCCGCAGTATTATTCCGTCTTCGGTGACTATGTTGTAGGAACTGGGGTATCTTGACGCTTGAACGACTTGCCCTTTAGTGGCTCATGCCCCTTTTTACTGCGAACCGTGTCTTCAGGGTGGAGCGGTGCTAGTTGTCTGGTGGAATGGTCAGTCTGGCGATGCTTCAGTACGCTGCTAATTGGACACGGCCGGACGTCGGGCAACGTTGTCCGCGGTCTTCTGCCTTGAAGTACCTCGCCAGGTGATGGCCCGGATTTCATTGGAGTAGATCTGTAGGCAAGAAGACCAAGCCAAAAATCTTGATTCAGTTCATTTCTTTTCTCTAAACTCCTGTTAACTACTTGAACGCCCTTTTCCGCCAAACCGTTGGACTGGAGGTACCTAGGACTGGAAGTGGTGTGGTTGAAGTCGTACGTTTAAGCAAATTTAGAAAACGCGCGGCTGGCATATTGTGTACCATTATCAGAAGAAGCTTCAACTGGTATGCCGTATCTGGCAAAAATGGCACTTGTTTCTTCAACGACTGTCTTTGCGGTAGTGTCTTTGAGTAGCTCTACCTCAGCAAAATTTGATAATGCGTCATAGACGCACAGGTATGACCGTCCTCCATACTCGAAAATATCGATGCAGACACGATGCCAGGGCTTATTGGGTACCGGACGCAACTTTAATGGCTCTTGTGGCTATCTGTACGCGTACGTCTTGCATGCAGAACACGCCTGCGCGAAAGCTTCTATGTAAGCATTGATTCCTGGCCAGAAGACGAGATTTCGTGCCCTTGCTTTACATTTATTTATGCCCAGGTGGCCTTGATGAATTCTTTCCAAGGTTTCTTTCCTCATGTTAGCCGGGACCACAACTTTGCACCCTTTTAAGAGGACTCCCTTTAGGTGGAAGAGTTCTGCCTCAAACGACTTCCACTGGCCTTAAATGGTTTTCCGCCTTCCAGGTCCTCGATAACATTCTTCAAGTCTTCATCCCGACTAGTTTCAGTCGCCAACCTCTCCTAGGTGCTCTCGATGACGAGTTAAGAGACTACACTTACTGCGTGCACTTCAGAGTCGTCATTGATGACGTCGATTTCTATGCTGGTCCCGGTTGTTGCTCGTGACAGCATGTCGGCGAGAAAAAGCTGCTTCCCTGGCGTGAATTGCAATTTTGTGTCCTAGCGAAGAAGGCGCAGAAAAAACCGCTGCAACCTCGGGGGCATGTCTCCAATGGCCTTCTGCGAGATGGCGATCAAAGGGTGATGATCAGTCTCAAGAATAACCGACCGACAGTATAAAAAATGATTGAATTTCTCACAGCCATATGCGACCGCCATGGCCTCCTTTTCAATTTGCGAATAGCGCTGTTCGCATTCTGTAAGCGCACATGAAGCATACGCGACAGGCTTCCATGCGTCACTGACACTAACAGTGCTGCGCCTATTCCGTTTCGTGACGCATCGCAAGACACCTTTGTTGCTTTTGTTGGATCGAATATTGTTAGCAAAGGTTCTTAAACAGTCACAAAGCTGCCCCCATTCTTCAGCATGATTAGAGATCCAGTCAAACGCAACACCTTGCTTTACAAGATTTCTGAGGAGCGTTGTCCTCTGGGCAGGTGACATGAACTTGCTGAAATTATTCACGACGCCCAGCATTCTCTGTACCGCGAGCTTGTCAGCAGGCGGTGGCATTTCTACCATACATTTTATCAGTGACGGGATTGGTCTGATTCCTTCCTTGTCAATGACGTCACCCAGAAACTCGGTTTTGCTGACGCCAATCGAACACTTGTTCGGGTTAAATGTCAATCCGCCGCGTTCAGCTGCCCGCAGTACCGACTGTAGGCGCATGTCATGCTCCTGCCTCGACGACCCCAGACTAGCACGTCATCAACGTACACTGTCGCTGGAAAGGCTTTCGACAATTTGATTTAGAGTTTTATTAAATACATCAGACGCCGAGGATATTCCAAAGGGTAAGCGCAGAAATCTGTAGCGCCCGAATGACGTTGCAAAGGTGCAAATTCTGGAGGTTTCGTCGTCCAACGGAATCTGCCTCTATGTCTTCACGTCGCGAAATTGTGTAATGCTCCCTCTTGATACATCGGTTAATCCTCCTGGGGTCGATACATACTCGAATTTTACCGTCTTTCTTTCGCACAATGACGAATGGGCTTACCCAGTCTGTGGGTTCCGATACTTTCGTTATGATGCCTGCGCGCTCCATGCGTCCCAGTTCCTCTCGCAGGGGCTCCTGGAGTGCCAGCGGTACTCGCCGGGCCGCTTGGACGACTGGCGTGGCGTCGTCACGCAAAACCATATGATAGACACTTTCCACGCATCAAGTACCTGTGAACAAGTGGCGAAAGTTCTTTGTGACTTCCTCAGAAGCTGTTTGCAGACGCGGCGTGTATGCGTGACACGAGTCCAACACTTTCGCTGGCCTGCCGGCCCAGGATGGCCTGATGCCCCTTGGATACCACGAAGAAATCGAGAACGGCGCAATGGTCCCCCAGAGCTACTTCTGTGCCAATGATACCTGCATGCTTGATAACACCCCCGCCGTAGGAACGCTGCACTGAGCTGCTTGGTTTCAATGACGGCTTGGGGCGAATTTTACGTTAGCATCCGAAGGGTAGTAAATTTGCTTGCGCGCCTGTATCGACATTGAATTCGAGCGGTACGTTCTTGATTTGAGCGTGCACTGTCCAGTCGTGTCGGCTTGCCACACTGCGCGACACGTCCAGAATGTCAGTTATCTTCACTGCTCTGAAGTTCCCCAACCTCGGCAAATCTTTTGCAGCAGATAGCAAAATAGTTAGCCCGCTGACACTTTCGGCATGTTGTCCCGAATGCAGGACAGCTTCGTGGCGGGTGCACACGTCCGCACTTGCGACACTTGTGATCATCGTGTCAATCTGGCTTTCATCCCGTGCCCACAGTTTCTGTTGTGCTGCTGCCACTTCAGCCGCTTCAGCTACCTGCTCAGCCTTCTGTAACGTCAGTGCCATGTCCCGCAGCAAGGTTTCTTGAACTCTCGCATCGTTAGTTTCATAAACAATCTGGTCTCTGATCATTGCATACATTTGAGGGCCGAAGTTGCACGCTCGTGGTTGGTTTTTTAAGTCTCGTAGAAAAGGCTCGAAGGGCTCACCCGGGGCCTGGACTTGAGTGCGGAAGACGTAGCCCTGATGTACTTCATTCTTCTGCGCGGCACAGTATTCATCAAATTTCTTCACGACAGTGGCGTAGTCATTCTTGTTCTCGTCTTCGCCGAAGCTGAACGTGTTGAAGATCTCGAGGGCTTCCTCGCCCGCTACGCTCAGGAGGAGTGCCGTCTTGCACGACTCTGTTCGAGGCTTGCCGGTTGGTTCTGATGCGGCGAGAAAAAATTCGAACCTTTGCTTGAATGTCTGCCAGTTCTTTGCGATTTCCCCAGCCGAGCTCAGCGGGCCTGGTGGCTTCAGGAATTCCATCAGTTTGGTCTTGTAGCGTAATCTTCGGTTCGCCAAGATTGAGACGTCGGTGGTCATCCCACTTCTGACACCATGTATAGTAACGTGCTGCAGACGAGACAGGACCAGAGGCTCCGAGCAAGGGGAGCAGAAGAACCGCCCCTTTATTCAACAGCCATGTATATATACACTGAAGTGGGAGAGGAGGGTGTGTTCTCTCACCAACATGTTACAAGCATGACTGATATCGCGTACGTCACACGGGTCGTAGTTATGAGGCCCGCGCTGCACCAGATACGATACAACTGCCCCCACCCCTCCGCATACTGCCCCCACCCTCCACAAACCTCGACCAAACAGAATGCCACAGAGAAGTCGAATGAAAGACGACTGCGAAATGCAATTAAAAGACGCAGTCAAATGGCAATCATTTCAAAAGCGAAAACCAATACTGGTAAGGCAGATTTGGCGAATTCCATCATCTGGTAACCCGTTAATATTGTTTCTCTCGTATTTAGACATACAAATCCGACGCTAAAGACGTCTACAATCTTCCTGCTTCTGTGACCTGGTGCTTTGAAAGAGGTTATATTTCGTGACTTCGGGAGACAAGGATTAATTCTACAGCAAAGCTAACCTGTTGCCTCCGGTGCGTTGCATAATTGAAGTTCCATGTAGTGATAATATGTTTTATGTTTTCTTGTTTTTTTCTGTTTGGCCCACATTTGCCAGCTTCAGTTTCGTTTTCGACACGAGAGGGGAATTGAGGAGACGGTGTTTTGTGGCGCTATATAATTCAGGTCGCGTTCGGAGAATTGGATTGGTTCCCGAAAGAATTTTCGCAGCACTTCTGCGTTTATGGAGATTTTTTACTCTAACGATATTTTTGTTTCATTCCCGAATTCCGCAATTCAATTTATTTTCACCAGGCAGCGTTAAAAAACATTACAAGCTGACAAAAAGAATCTCCAAACCTTGGACACTGACATGAAATATAGAAAACAAAAGTTCGACAGAAATCAAATAATCTCTGTTTACTACACTGTTCTACGAGGAAGAGGTACACTTTATACATTAGCAGAAGCAGTGTTGAGCATAAGGTGGCAGCAATAAGATCATCTCGTTAGGTTCATCTGCTAACATGTCAAAAATCGGTCAGGCGCAGCCACGCTTATTTGTGAGGGTTAGAAGCTTGCATTTGGTAAATCACATTTTACGCCAATTTTGAGGTATTGCCGGGTGTTCGGAGTACGCGCAAATCATCACTGGCTATTGGGGTGCATTTTATTTTTGGTTCCCTCTTTCTGCGATACAGTCGATAGCAAATTTTTATTTAAGCCAAGCCGTCCAGAAAAGCAGGGTCGAAGAGAAACAATTTATCTCGCAGACAAAATAAAACACGTGTAAGCGTGGTTTCCTGCGCGATATCATTTTTATGTGCCAGCGCTTTAAAGAGACTCATTGCCTGGGATAGCTTCTTGAGCCCGAACCTCACTGACCCGAAATAAAATTTGTGCAACGCGAGCTGTTTTTTCCAATTTTTTCATCCTCCTGTAAGCTTTCAATTTACCCTCAAAGAAGACCTGTTTCTTTACGGAAATTATAAGCCATCAGACCACTTTTCACGCGAATTTCATGCAATTACGCATGAGGATTATTGGCTTTCTGCGTCTAATCTTTTGTTTTCCATCAAGTCCCTGGAAACGAGCCTCGGCCGAAGAAGGCAGAGTTAACCGGTGCAGCGGTCCGTTCTTAAATGCGAAGCCCGTAAGGAACGTTTCAGGAGAGCTCCCAACCGCAAAGCAGATTTTTCGCGCACTAGTGATCGATTAGAACTTCGTCGCGGGATTTCCTATTAGCTGATGCGGTCAGGCGTGGACACACGTCGTCCTACTTGTCAGAGTGCCTTTTCCCGCGAGCTTAAATTTTGGCCTGGCCCTCATATTTCTCTTGTTTTATGTCTCCCTGCCTTGTTTGTCAGAGGCCTGTAGGGCAAAGAGGCTCTAGGGAAAACTACTTGGGACTGAAATCTTCCAGGAAGACACACGTGTATTAGCCCTTAGTGGTGATGGATGAGACACACTGTTATACTGCATTTCCCACTGTGCTGCTGCTGCTGCTGCTGCCTCAGCAGCAGCAGCAGCAGCAGCATACTTGCATTCCTTAGACCTCGGTAAAGCAGCTGGCGTAAAAGCCAGCTTCTTCTTACAGAGACATCATTCCTGGGCGCAAAACGACAATAAGAAAAGGAAAGCGTGGCGAATTAAACTTTGTGAAACCGTAGGTTCGCCTATCAATTTTAGGGGTTTGACGCGTCAAAAGAGCCATTTTCTTCTTGCGATGTTTTTTCTACGACGCAGTTATTTGTATCTGGATCCACGTTCACAATATATTCTTGAAACAACTCTTCTCATCTGCACAAACAAAAGAAATTTGTAGGACGCTTAAGCATCGTCTTTAAGAATGAGACGTGACAGCGTGTTGCAGTGTTGCCAAGGGGTGCACGGAACGCCATCGCCCGTTCGGCGCGGCGCGTATCCCGTTAGACAATTAAGGAAAGGACGCCTGTCTCACATATCTAGGTGGACACCCATACCGCGCCTTAAGGGAAGGAAAATCCCTTCCCTTACGGCGCGGTTCAGGTGTCCACCGAAATGCGCCATTTTTCTCTCACGGCCAACGCCGCCGACCCCGACGACACAGGCTTTTCTGCGACACGAGCTCCTTAACGCTGTCGCGTTAAAAGCAAATGTTCCTGCAACCACATCTTAGAGTTGGTCTGAGAGCCGTGTGTCTTAGCAGCTTTTCCAAGTGGAAGAAAACCTGGTGATAAGGTTACACGACAGTGAAGCATCGGAAAGACTATTCTCTGCATGATAGTAGGCGCAAGATATCCGAAAAAAAAGTATTCACTGTGTTTGCTTTAGAGATTCTCTTCGCACTCTCTCTGTTCCAGGCAAAACTCTCACCGCTCTCAATCTGCCCGTTCTTCACCGCTCCAATTATAATTATATAATTGGTTTTTTGGGGGAAAGGAAATGGCGCAGTATCTGTCTCATACATCGTTGGACACCTGGACCGCGTCGTAAGGAAAGCGATAAAGGAGGGAGTGAAAGAAGAATGGAACAAGAGGTGCCGTAGTGGAGGGCTCCGGAATAATTTCGACCACCTGGGGATCTTTAACGTGCACTGACATCGCACAGCACACGGGCGCCTTAACGTTTTTCCTCCATAAAAACGCAGCCGCCGCGGTCGGGTTCGAGCCCGGGAACTCCGGATCAGTAGTCGAGCGCCCTAACCCCTGAGCCACCGCGGCGGGTTCACCGCTCCAAGCTTAATTCATTTTCCTGTGGTGCTTCTTTTTTATGAAGTCTTCGTAGCTCTCCTGCATGCCCTAACTGTCGAGAACTTCTCGACAATCTGACACTTTTTTTTTTCTCCTGGCGCCTAGCCAATCAATCCCCCTGTTTGACTGGATCTGGCTAGCTTCCGACCAGTAGACAGATCAACAGCTCTTAGTGATGTTAATGAAAGATATTCTGTATGCAAAGGGTTGATTGCCGCACTTTTTTCTCTCCCTTAGTTGTCGTGATCTTTTCTTAGCAGAAACTGTCGCGCTAAACTAAGGCAAGCGCCTTCAGGTGACCTGAAGGCGCTATTGCTAGCCCTCTATTGTTAGCCTCAGTATATAACGGATGGCATTTGAAGAGCACGAGCTTCTCTTAGTGCCAGTCAGTAGACGTCGACAGAAGGGTTTAAAGGAGGGGTACTATCTGCACGTGCGTTTGAGATGTCGCAACTTTGAGGCCGACGAGATGCGCGTGTCACAGCGCGCTTCCAAAGACATGTTGCAGTTGGTTCTCGTGTATGCGACATTGCGAGCCCTTAGCAGAGCTTTCCCAGTCGCGCGGCTGCTAGAACGCTCTTACTCTTACGCCACGTGGGCAGACGGCCATTCATTGATCGAAGCTTACAAATTATCGAACTCGAGACATTTTCGAAAAAAGTGCTAGCAAACATTCCTGCCACGAGAAAACGGTTCATGGAATTCATTAAGCAGTCGTACACGTGTCAGGCTTCTAACAGTATGACTACTTCTACACTGGCATAAGTGGTAGAGGAAAATTCACTGATGTCGCTAATCAGCGTTCAGAACGAAAGAACAGCAGCAGTTCCGCGCCCCGTGTAAAAAGCGACTTGTGTAACAACTCTCGCTTTATTCAGAAGCATTGAAATGCTTCAGTGCCTGCCGATGCAGTCCGGTACGCTGTGTTACGAAACGTGCGCGCTGCAGTACCCTGAAAGCTTTTGAATATGAAAAGCGCCGATGCTCTGCGAACTAAACTGTCCTCTGAGACGGAATGCAGTGTGATGTCGTGAGGGCCAAGATGAACGGCACCATTGTGCCAGAAAGACGCAAGGGTAAAAATTCCCAGGGCTGTTTTTTTTTTTTGCTGCAATTCAACTGTGCACAGTCAAGTTTAGATTCTGGCTCCTGTAGTGTAACATAGAGAACGCTACACATTCATGAAGCCTATATTTCTTAATGTATTTTCTAATATAACCATTTCCCCGTATGCAAATCAAAAATTGCTGCCTAGTTGTTGGCCACAGTTTGCGATGGAGCTCAGCATCTTTTACCATGGCAAATTGATAATAGCAGGAAAAGTACGAAGGTAAGCGAGGACTCAGGCTTGGCTTCTTGGTAGGACGGAGGCTTCTCGCCATTCTGTTTTCTGCACTCACGTGCCCGATAGATTTTTCTAGAGCACGACAGAAAAGAAAGTCAAGTTCTATTCATCGGTACAAAAAGAACATCCTCTGCACTTTAACTTTTTTTCCCCAGCGCACTCGTCGTCATTTTAGGACAGTAGCTGAGGACCTAGGTCTAGCCTCAGACACTGCAGATGCGCTTTCAGGTTGCTAGACTGTTCTTTTCACCGCCATGTATTTTCTTAGTTCTATTGGCCTCTTCGCTAGCCCGCCAAAACATTCTGAACTAGCGCACTTCAAAGTAAAAGAAATGACCCTTGCAGGGTCCACGACAATCATATCACCTGTCAAATACGCATATTTTTTTAGATGGTTATTGCATAAGGCGTAACGCTCCTCTTATCAGCATTAAAATTTTTAGCAAAGGGAGATGCAGGTAAATTTTGCCCCGTAACGCTTCAGCTTAGAACTGCTTGTAGCAGATAATTGCACTTCAAATAGCACGTCGCATCTTCTTTTGCGAAGCATGCCGGGTACCTAATAACAAAATTAGTTTTCTTGAAAAAAGCACTCATAACGATTTTCTACAAGAGCAGCTTATCAGCATAATAGGCTGGGCAGGACTGAATGTTATAAACGACGTTTCCTACATCGACAGGCGGAAATAATGTGAGGATAACATCATTTTCTGAAACAACTTTTGTAGAAATCATTATTTTGCTTCAGTCTGAGCTTAAGCAAAGAGAACTTCAAACCCTTTCGCGGAATCGCTGAAGCGCACGCCGCTATCCTAAAGGTCAATTTTTTGCAGTTAAAATTAATTTTCTGTTTAATGAGATATAGGAGGAAATACCTTGACTAGCTGAATTGGCCTCGTTTAAATATTTTCTTCGGAACGACTTTCGTAGACATGGACTAAGATTTCAAATTTGCGGCTAAAGACAGGCGACAAATAAAGTGAACAAATCAATCATCTTTCAAAGCGACTAGTGATTTCAGTAAACAACAGGAGCAATTAAAATCATCGGGAACTTGGCTTTGCCAAAGGGGTCGTTAGCGGGAACGGTAATTTTATTTACAGAAGGAATAGAAGCTATTTAACTTCTAAAAATAGGTACCGTAATCACTGTTTTGTTTTTCAAGCGAATATCAATCGAAGATTTACCCAGTCGCAAGCTACAAATACTTCTAAAACAGAGTTAGAAACGCAGTACAATCTAATTTATCACGGTCATATACTTCATAACTATATCTATCCTAGTGCAAGGGTCATTAAAATGCAATAATTTTTAGCTTGGGTCTGCTTTCGATGAGGTTCTGAATAGAAAATTACCAGGTACCTCAGAACAGCTACGCGTACGTAATGTTGTACCACACACTGAAAAACTTCCCGATGTAAATAATAAACACTTCGAAAACAGTGCTGCCAGTGTGACCCATAGATACCTCGTTTTTTTTCACTCTCTTTTTACTCTTCTCGCAGAGATTTTTCTTTTCTTTTCAGTTTCTTTTTCCTTTCCCAATGCATCGTACTTTCCATCTGGAAGCCGGTTTTCGGCCGTCTTCCTTCTTTGCTTTTCTATCTTCCATTCTGGTGCGCCATCCGCGCATTGTGACACCTTTTTTCGTTATTTTTCCTTAAAGTTGCAGAGCGCGAGTGAGGCGGCAGATGAGGGCGATGGACGCCGCAAAAGAGGCGGCTCCCGACATGTGTTATAGCACACTACGAAACATGAACAGAACAGGCAAGAGATTTAACACAACGACAGCGCACATCGGCCTCCACCTTGCCCGCCACCGCCTCTTTCGATTAGCCTGTCACCGCAGCCTTTTCTGTTGCCCTCTGTTTTTTTTCCCCTGTGCCACCTGCTTTTGCAGTCGGAGTGCCTATTGTGTGCAAAATTTATTTCTGCTTTCGCGAAAGCTAGGTGCCGCAATCCGCATTCTTTCGGAATGTACCGGCTGTGTACCGAGTTTTGCGCCGCCAAGAACTGTACTTTTTCAATCCATCCCTTTGGTGTTATGTCCATTCTTTCTTTTTGCCTCTCTTTTTTCGTCGTATTTCAGTTCCGTTTTCGTTCTTTCTTTTTGAGTTTTCTTTTGCGCGAAACAAACTTTAGTTTTCCTGTGCTTTGTTTTCGCATTCTTTGTTATTCTCCCCCTCAGCGCGTTTTGCGGACTAACCCAAGCTGCTCCTTTAATTTGTGTGAACTCACGTCACTGTTTGAAGTCCGTGGTTATAAAAATAAACCTTTTTACACCATTGGACGTTGCAGTCTAATTAAAATGCGGCGCAATCGCATGTCTCAAGGGATAGTACATAAGTAAGAGAACACTTGGCTGCGTAAAATGTGCGTTATCTACATGTAACAGAAGTCGTACTGCGAGAGGTCTCAGACTGGCGACTGTGGATACGTGTCAGGAGAATCAGACCACGTGGTATTCCAGTGAGTTATTGTAGCAATCAAGGTTGTAGCAATAAAAGACAAAAATTGCATAGGTAGAAATACAATGAAGGCTGCAGTTCGAAAGGCTATGAAGCGGTTTTCGGTTTTAAAAAATACGGCTTAAGATCTTAGAAAAGCATCTCAGAGGAAAGCTGCACATGAAAAAAGAGGTAAAATACCGATAATTGCTACAGAAAAAGGCATGTAGTTTGCAGAAAATAAAAAAAAAACATTGTTTGAAACTGCACCCGCTTTGATTTGAGCCAACCTTCCCTCCGAGCACCACTAAACAGGACTTAAGTGTACATTGACAAAAATACTGAGTGCACGGCTCATTTTACTTCCGCCACCGCTTCTGTGCAAGGGTTTTGGTTTCATTTTCAGTGGTAAATTTGGATTGGTATATTTAATTTGGTGCGTTGTCTTTTCATATTTCACGGTAATTCAAAGGAAGCCTAACCATAAAATGCTTGCTCTGTCTACTTGGGTTGTGCTTTTCGCTCTTTGATACTTCCCACACCGGTAAAATAATTCATTCTCGGGTGCCAGAAAGAGAAAAGATTACTCTTCCGACTTTTCCTTTTCGCCGAGTCTTTCTCTTCAGTCGTGGTGATCTGTGCGTCGTCCGGCATAGTGCGGGGGATTACGCTTACGACACCGCCTCAGCATGCGCAGCACTGTCCCAGACTTTTTCTGCGCGGACTTTATTCATCGCCTAAGGCGCTTCCAGTCATCCATCATCAGCTTTCGAAACGGTAAACAGTGAATGCTCTAAATTCGCTCTCGCTGATGTCACGATTGTTGTATTCTTATATTTAAGTTTTATCCTTGTCTTGTTCTTTTTGCTTTCATGTAAATTGCATTTCATATTCTGCAAAAAGACACAGCTCTGTCGACTGATCGCATGCATTAGAGCCATGCGCTCAGACAGCGCCACTCCCTTCTTCCGTAACATTTAATGATTTTTCTCTATTTCATCAAAATGAATCTTTCATAATTTTCATTCAATCCGCAGATCGGACCACAGGCATTTCGTTCACAGTTCTCACAAAATATTCCCACTATCGCCCCGCCCGGGCACCAAAATTCCGGGTGGAACATACATGATCAAGAAAAAGCAGCCCATTCAGGATATTGATCTTACGCAGCAAATATCACCTAGACCTAACCACATTTTTCTAGTGAACAGGGCAGCTTGTTCTTTTATTGTTCTCGTCTTTTGTTCATTAATCAATTTTTTCTTGCATATAGCTGTCTTATTCACCACCTAATCACAGCTGTACATCTCTTATTTAAATGTATTTTTCATCATAAAAAGTGGTAGGGTTTTAATTTAGTTAAACCATTCAGAAGCAAGACAGCATGTGTTCATTCTTCGCTCCTTCTTTCTGGCATGTGTTGTTGTTGTTGTTACCCTCATACAATGGCACATGACACATAGGGCGATTGGCCAAGAATTGGGAGCACAGATAGTTTTTCAGATAAATATTTCCTGGACGAAAATAAAATGAATGCTGAGGAAGGAAGAAGGAAACAGAAAGGAACAGCGAAATGAAACCGGAAATGCATAACGCACGCAGGAGATCGAGACTGATGTTTATAGCGAGTGGTTAAATGATAATTAAAATTGTAAGAATAAAAATACTATTGAAAAAAATATTATTACTAAGATAGCCGATTTGTTTCCATTAAAAATTTTGGACGGCGGTAAAAAGAGACTTGTGGCTGTACCCAAGTATGGTGGCTCCAAATGACAATATGACTGGGCTGCTCAAACAAAGGCCAAGCTGTTGTAGTGGTTTCTCTAAAAAGCTGGCGCAGCTGGCGCCTTCGAGTGGAAAGACTCCCTTTGACCAGAGCTGGTGCGACGGTCCCCCGGACTTTTCCGAGCTTCCGCCCATTGGCTGCGGCTTGCGCGATGCTCATCCGAACAAACTCGGCCTGACCCGAGTTACTCAGATCACACAAGAAAAGCTTCTTCCTCGGGGTTGATGCGTTTCACGTAATGCTTTCGCACTAATACGGGAACTTGAGGAGCAGCAGTGTGCTGTTTCCATGCGGTATTTGTCCAGAGCGGGCCATTTTTCAGGACATCCTCACAAAGCACTGTTGCTGTCATCGTGAGTGCAACGGCAACATCTTAATGCGGTCTAGTCTCATGTATTCACTGCAGGGATGTTAGCAGCGACCTTGGTGTTTCAGATTCAGTCCTTCTGTGTCAATGCGACCTTCCCCATGAACTTCATCTCGACTTTATTTCAATGTCGCTCAGTAAAAATAATCACGTATCTGCTTCTCACATCCGCGAGCAGTGGGGTCATCAGTGCGGTCGGCGCCTAAGGTATCGGTGACTAATTAGAGCAATGCGCTGAGGAGCCTCAGCGTCAACTTCGACGTCTCTGTCAGGTGAGAATCATTTCTACAACCTTTCCTTAGATTTTGCCCTGCGTGGTCTTTTGCGAGTGCGTATTATTTAATCATCACCAAGCTATCTGCAGTATCCCGCCATTTGCAGGTTATGGCTATTTGGAAGGAAACGCTTAGTGCGGAAATAAGGCTGCTCTCTTTTTGTCAGCATTGCTTGAAATTCCGCTAGGGCCTCTGGGATCCGAAGTTCTTTTGTTCCCCGCCCCCCTCCCCTCCCCCAAGATACCGTTCAGATGGGATATACGGCTTTGGATGCCGTGGTTTTCGACGTCATTTCTAACAGCAGTTTTCTAACACGTCCATCGAAGTCAGTTTTGCCTTCACATTTATTGTCCTCTTCGGCGCGTTTTCCTTACGATATCATTACGAGTTTCTGAGTGTGAAATATAAAAACATTGCACCGCACCATTTATTGGCACACGTTACCGCCTTGTCGTTCTGTATACCACTCTCTTTTGCTCCCCTCTTAGGCGCTCAGAGAAATAACCAAGTGACTTTACTCGGTCTCCGGGCCAGCCGTAACAATAAGCGGTCAACAGTGATTTTCAGCAGCTTCCAAGACCCTAATGCCCTCCACGAGCCGTGTACCACACAATACATGTCGTTTGTTTGTTGACACAAGAATGAACGCTGCAGCCCTGTCTCCCGGTTGAGTCGTTCGGATGAACTTCGCTCGAGGTGTTGTGGGCCAGATAGCTTGGTTTATTGTGAAACCACTGTCAAGTGTTTTGATTTCAAAAGATGTGCATTTCGTATTACTTTTTCTTCTGCAGAGCATCTCGGGAAGAATACTCTAACGACACCTGACACGTTTTTCAAAACCAAAGCCACCGGGCCACCAGACTTTAATTTAAGATACGCAGGTCAGGTCCCGATCACATAAATTACTTCTCCGCGCACTGCACGAATCAAACCCGCATGTTTTCTCGTGTTCATACAGAAGAAAAATAGTGAGTCTTCTCTCTGTATCATCGAATGAGGGGCATAGAAAAACGCACGCGGTTCATTGATTGAAGAAGTAGCAGCGCGAATGTAGACGAAGAAAAATAATTGCTCTATGACGTGTGAATATATGCAGTTACAAGAAATACTGTGCAATAAGAAAATAAGAGAAGACGCTGATGAGCAGCATCAAAGAGCAAAACGAAACAAAAAATACGGTCGTTTACTTTCAGGTAACACCACAGAGCCATTTCGTGCTATATCCCTGACGCATGTAGTGGATTTGTTAATATTTGACGGGCCTCTAACGGTAGTCCAAACGCTCAGTACAGAACGCTGAGCAGCAGTAGAAAGTTGCTCCATTTTTCTGAAGTCACAAGTTGAAACCACAGCAGCAACATAGAGGCAACAAAACCAAGCAACGAGGATAGTGCCGAAACCTTGTATTTTTTATATATTGCCGGCCTCTCCACGTGAGAGCCGAACAGAAGAGCAAGGCCACTCGTCCCCAAGATTAAAAATTGCGTGAGACTGTTCTTTCTGATGGCTTATTCCAAACTGAGATCCGAAGCAGTATTCTTGCTCCCCAAAACCTAAGAGCATGTTTCAATGGACGATTTGGATTTAAAAACCGGAATTCTGAATGGACCGCGACAGATATATTGCTTTCCCGGATTCGAGAGCTGTTTCAGATGGCCTAATGGAATACGACATTAGAAAACGTTTTGCAGAGCAGCAAGTTTGTTTTGACAAGTAGCAGTGCACGCTGGCGAATTGCGAGCGCATTTAGTGAAATAACTCCCACGTTACACTCGGCTGCAATGCGAAAAGCACAACGCCCCGCCAACAAACGAGAGACAAATTGCTATCTCCTCCCGGATCTCAATGGCATTCGTATACCGCGTCACTGGTTTCTTCGACACGTCCGATGGCTGCATGCGTCAATGCTTCAGACAGCAGTCGAGTCCTGCTGTCACCGGACCTGCTTTGTATGCTGCCATGTCTCCTTGCCGGTGAAACCTATCCGTCAATTCATTCCCTATTCTATGGCACGTGCGAACATTGTTCCTTTTAGTGCGACGGTTTCCATCTTGCCTTAGGGTTTGTTCGCATTGTTAGTCTCAGGTTCGTCAAAAGGCTTTGTGCAAAAGCTGCTACCCGAAGCCTGTTGTGAATTCTTACCCATCCTCCCGAAAATCAAGCCATTCACTCTATAGATTAAAAAAAATCCCTCAGAAGGTATTTTATTGTCGCTGAATTTGTTCAATATTGAAAGAGCGTGATTTGTAAACGTACTGCCTTAAAGTCAGCGTTCGCCCACTCTTTCTTTACTTATTTAGTTGCATAGTGTTCAAAGTAGTATTTATACAGATTTTTATACCAGCGAATACTCTGGACAGAACAAAATATTTTTTTCTATCTAGCGTCAGTTGCACTAAACACAAATATACACATATACACTAAGCCGCAAGCAGAACCAACACTTTTACGTGACTCGCTGTCGAATTGGTCTTTTCGGCATGAGGCTTCCTTTATTACTTACCACGGAGAAAAAATATAGGTGTCCTAATGTATTACAAGCTTGCACACATGACAGCGCAAATGACGCACAATAAATTATTATAAGCGCAGGCAAGAAAGCCATATGAATCTAATTATAAGAAAAAATTAAAAACACACAAATAAGACGAACTTCTTTCTTATCTTTCTCTTTTTCCAGAATGTGCACTGCTTTCTGTTAAAGCGTGAAAGAAAAAGTTTTCATCTGTTTTCAAAACTTGAGCATTGATTCTATCCGTGACTGGTACAAAAAAAAATAAACAGAAAATCAATCGCAATGTCTTGCTTAACTTTTTTTCTATCAACATTCTTTGCAGAACTGCATCCTCGAGCTCCATTTCTTCGCCTCGTGACAGAGAAAGGCTCATTTATCTTCCGAACTTTCAGGAACTATTTCTCACGGATTATAAATTCTCGCGCCCAGCCCGCGGGAAGCGGTAGTTTATATTTCGCTTGCATTCCATTCATTTTACGTACGAAGAGACTAAGAAGAGCCGTGTTTGGAAGATATTGATATTTTACTACGTAATGACCTGTCATCGCTTTTTTCCCCGCTTTAAACTGCAAAATGGTTTTGTATAAAATTGTACCTTCATTTCGGCTCTCGTTGCATCGAGGTCGTTGCACAAAATTTCTGTTCCTTGCACTTCACAATGGAGCTGTTGCCTCTCTGTTCACGTGGTAAGTCAATAACCTAAAATGTCTTCTTTTTTATTGACTTCAACTCGTGTTTAACTCAAGAGGCAGAAATAACAAAAGTGCCAGAAATACCAGTCTTTGACTAGACATCATTTCAAGCGTAAACTGTCATGTCCACTTCTGCCCTGAATTTGGTATAAAGGAGACTAAACGAGCTTGTATTAAACAAGCGCAAGTTGTCGGGAGCGTTTGCAGGCACGTAGAGACATTTACACGCGATATATTCCAACGACAACGAAAGACAACGAAGCTCGCATTGTTGCTTGCTTTATGCGCTCTGATATGGTGATGAAAAAAAAAACTCCATGAAAGGAAATAAAATACCTCATAAATTTGAGCACTGTTGTAATTTGATCTCTTTGCACTGCATCTTTGCTCCTTAACTCATGTTCCTCGTGATATTTGACACATAACTTTTCTTTGAGCTTCACGCACGTATTGTTCCGCGAAGTTGGATATCGATCAGCTCTCAGTTGGAACTCCTACTGCGGTATTTGCGTTCTAGAGCGAATAAATATAGTTGTAGAAAATAAAGTTATTTTGAGAACGGTCTAACTTAAAGAGGAGTGTTGTTGTTGTTCCAAGCATCTAAAGAGGCGGAAGAGCATCACGAGTCTATGTGCGTTATAATGTGTCAGATTTAATACAATGCTAGAATAAAATTTTATATAACATAAGCGACACAGAGAAGTATTTGTTGAGTTAATAGGAACATTATATTAGAGACAAAAAACAAGGTTACATAAGACAGTTCGCCCATGGCCACCGAACGTTTCTTAATGTGCGTTCCCGTGGGGCTACCATAGTCAACATTCGAAACTACTCAACAAGGTCGACAGCCATTGCAGTGATCTTCAGTAACGTAGCTGATGACGTCTTCAATGCTCAGACAAGTTTTCTATGCCCTCTGTTTATTTGATTTGTACAATTTTCTTCCCGTCTTTTCTACTAACGCAGAAAATACATTACTCATACCAAATTCGGTTTTCAACGTTTCCGTTTAGCACCTCCACTTTGGAACATGCTCATCAATCTTTTGCACTGCGTAGGCATTTTCAAGCACGTTTTAACCACGGATTTTGATTTGATCGCTTTTTGAGAAGGACCACTTCAACAACATGAAAAAATATTTTACAAACTTCAAGGCCAGACTCGAGAAAGCTTACTCAAGTAACACTTGTTGCTGGGCTAGTCGGTGCATACTTCTAAGCACGAACGTTAGAGCAAAATAAGACACATTCACAAGAAAGGTGGACAAGGCAACGCGCGTTGTCTTGTGCACCGTATTTGTGAATGTTTCTTATTTTGCGCTAACGTTTGTATCGAGAAAGCTTATGCGACAGTGTTACGTAATCATCTTACGTGCGATGCGTTTTCCTTTCGCTGGTTAAGCTGCTGAAAGAAGTCAGCATTAAAACTCAGCCGAGAAATAATTTTTAAGTAAAATTGGCTCATTCCTTCAAAGCATGAATTTCAGAACAGTGACGCTATAAACGCGAAAGCTGAGTTCTTCGGCATTGGTGCTTGCTTGGCATAGATTCAATAGTGTTGTGCGTCACTTAACAGGACGACGTACTCATACAGGGAGTGCGCTGGAAATCTTATGCGTCTTGCGATCTGGTTGCGAGGCAAGCGCTATCAAGCTGTTGTAAAGGCATTTACGTGTTCAGGATGGGGCTGGAGGCCGCATACTAACTCATGTGAAACAGTATTCGGAGTCTGAATTCCATCACTGTCAATCAGGAGTGGCGGTTTTAAAAGACTGGCGCCAAGCTTACACCTGCCCACTGGCCGAAGAGCCGCCGTGGCACACATAAGCAAATCTGCATTAACACCTCTTTTTGGGCTAGTTGGTGCATACTTGATTTAGAGAAAACCTAGCGCAAAAACATGCAACCACAAAGACAGAACAGACGAGACACAAGCGCTTGTCTTGTGTCTCGTCTGTTCTGTCTTTGTGGTTGCATGTTTTTGCGCTAGGTTTTCTCTAAATAAGAAAATCTAAATGTCAAACAGTGGCTAGACAGGCTAAAGAGTCTCCTTGCAATAAGACTAAAAGAGGGACTATTATCGAACTTGAGAGCGATGGGTAGAATGCAGCACGCAATACCAGGAATCATGTTCCCGCCCTACTTGCCCAGTGTGTAGTTGATGACTGAAAGAACCTCAAGCAAAAAACACTTGCAATAAGCGATGCTTAATTCACTGAAAACATTCCACAGAGCTCTGCGTAGTTTCAAAACGTTTCAGTCGCGGTCTTGTTGGAGTTACTTTTATTTTACTCTTAAGACGTGGCGCTCCTAGCCGTCAATGATGTGCCTCTATGCAAACCTTTTTTTTTTTCCTGATTCGATTTCAAATCACAGGGTTTACTTTTTCTTTCTTTTGTCTGACGGTTTCTCCGAGAACCATTTAAAACACAATCACCCTCTCATCAGGCTATTCTCAAGATTAATGGCTGTGCGTCATTTAGGCTAGTTGTCTTCGTAGGTTGTTTCCTGGTATAACTATGAGATTTGATTGTTAAAGTTAATAGTAAAGCTACTTCTGCCACCAATATCAATACAAAGTGTTGTAAACGACGCATGGCAGCAGAGCTACCACGAACCCTACGAACAGAGGAGGAGTAATTTTAAGCACTCCGTCACCCTTAATTGTCGGGTATATGGCTGCGCTGTAGACAAGCATAAATAATACGTCTAACCAAACAAGCCTAGCAGCGGGCACTGGTGAACTGCAAACCCGGGAACTGGACTCGGAATCCACGCAGCACCGAGTCTCTCCTTCGCTTATCGCAACGCTTGGCGTAAGAGCCGTCAACATTTAGGACTAGTCACGTGGCTTCAGCAGTTAGCAGAATGCTGAGCGTTTCAAGCAGTACTCTCAAATTTTTACTTTATCTTTTTTTTCTTCAAAAATTTAAAGGATTTCTTCTGCGCCGCAAGAACACTTTCGAGTGGCAGAAAAGTAATGCCTTAGGTGTTTGGTTATTGAAGCCTGTGCTTTCCTCGAGCTCTCTTTTCGGGCTGTTTTCTGGGATGTGGAATGTCACAAAAAGGGCAGCAGCTATTGCGAACAGTTTCTTAACCGACTGTTTATTGCGGTACTGATGGATACGCATATCCTGCCGGAAAACTTGAGACAATGTGTGTCAACAACCTCCGGGCTTACTGGTCCTCTTCGGAAGCAAACGTGCTACCAAGAATAGCATTGGCGCCTGCTGGCGTACGATGTTCTGCATTTTGATGGGTTATGTGCAAAGTAATCACACCAAATACTTCAAGATGAGCTTTAACGATGGAAACTACGCGAGCAGAGGAAAAGTTCTGTTCGATCAAAAAAAAAAAACTGCCGTCCCGAACGGTCATTCCAACAACACAGAAAGGATTGGTGGTAAATAATATCAGTAAAAGATTTATAGCAAAATATGCTACCATTCTTGTGGGTTGGTCCAGCTATGTTTTTAGTGACGAGGCCCGAAACGTTCACGCATTGCTTGCCGCAGCATTTGACGTATAGGATGTGATTTGGTGTTGCCTTTAAATATATAAAAAAAATTCAAGCTTGTGGCTAAAAAGGAAGCAGGAAAGCACAAAAGGAAGAGAAAAAAAACGAAGCAAAAGCTTTCTGGCGAAACAGAGCAAATGAAGTGCAGAACCACTTACAAAGTACTAAACCAGAGTTAGTTAATAAAGCATAAATGGAATGAAACACACGAGATACTCAACAGTTCATTTCAGTCTCTCGAAGCTCAATTAGGCGCGAGCAAATAATAAGGCGGATATCAAAATTCCAATAATCCTTTGACATTCTCGTTTTTCTCTGTTCTCGCGTACTTACCGATGGAGTTATTAGGTCAGGTAATTCGCCTCCTGGATATTCCGACGCAAACCGTGAAAACAGCGGCTATTCCTCCTTTGCTTCCTCAGGGTGCATGTTAGCAATATTTACGAAGGCCTGCTAATTCGAGCAGTCTGAAACCTCATGCTCGGCATTAGAGGCTACAGAATGGTATGACGCACTTTTTAACCCCGTGATAATATCGTAATTACGAGAAAGCACGGCACTCGAACATTAAGGCAACAGTTGAGAGGTCTAGCTGCGTTTATTTTATTGCAGCCTTGCTGTCTTTGTTTGCAAGTGTAAAACAAGCAACTTGCGATTCTGGTACTGATATAGCGATAGTACCGAGGGCAACCAGCACGCCCGGTGCGCTTACGAGGTTGTGATGGCAGAGTGGGCGCTAACTGCGGACTCCCCCGTGTTCTCGTGCTTAATAATAAGCCCCGCAGGAGACGGGTTAACTGCAGACGCCGACTCATCACGCGCTTACCATGCCTTTACTCGAACGTTGAATTCGTCGACATCTTCTTGGTCAGTAATTATGCTGCCCATAATGGCTGTATATAAAACGCACGCCTCTCGAGCTCGAAAGACCGCTGAGAGAAAACTGGTACCAGGTGGTTGCTACGCACTTCGCAACTTTCACAGAGAAGAAGCTCGCCCATGCCGGAAGTTCAGTCCTGTCACAGGCGCGGAGGGCGGAGCGCCGAGCGGCCATATGTGAGCGAGAGGGAACGGACATCGCAATAGACGGCAAAGGCTGTCTTCGTAAATTAGCAGTAGTCGTGGCATCGGAGAAAACGGCCTCTCTTTTGAAAGTTTGGTTTGTTTGCTCTTGTTATTTTTATGTGATTTGTTGAAGTGCGCTTAGCGAGACTTAGCACAGACACCTCCCGCTTGTTTATGAGCGATGGGGCTCAGCACCGGGTGTTGGGGAAGAGGGGGGGGGGGGAAGCACAGAAGGCCGAAGCGAGTAGAGAGCTCCTCCGTCTGAAGGCGCAATAGCAAACGGCAGAACAGATGAGGACGACGGAGAAAAGAGAGCGGGGGGGGGGGGGGAAGGGGGGGGGGGGGGGGGCAAAAACAGTATGTGTTTTCGAGCTCTTGCTTCTGTCCTAATGAACTGTTTTATTGTTTCTTGTCTCTTGCAATGAACTAAGTTGCGTATAACGACAAAGTCTACTGCCATAAAAGCACTTAGTACTAACCGAAGTACGAACTAATCAGTTACAACAGTGAGTACTTCGAGACCGTGTTTTGAGCATACACCCCTCCTTCCCTCCCCCGCCCTCTCTCTGGGGGCAAGTTCGCTGTTTTCGTGTCCCCGCTCACCCGGAAGTGCGAATACGGGAAGTAAAGGCAGCCTCGGCGATGAGAAAACACCCCGCTTTGCTCAGCGGCTGCTACTGGCTCATTTACGATCGACGCACCGACGCCGCTGACGGCTGGCTTGAGACGCCCAAATGGATGTGATGCGATACACAAGGGCGGCTGACGACTCTTGCCCCTCGGCCTTGCCCGGACCTTCGCTGGCAACATAGCTTGCTAAACGTATGCTAATGGATGAACACCGCGCTCGTAAAGGCGAAGAGCAGCAGAAACGTAGCTGCGGGACAGCTCACCGCTGAACTGTTTGCGCTAAGCAAGAACCTACCCGATATAACTGTTCTCCTTAAGTTTTTTTTTTTGCTCTCCGAAGGAATGCCTGCATTGCCGGTAACTTTAACCTAAAGTAAAAGTACTAACTTGCTCTGTGTGGTTATCGCAATGCAGGTGTGGTTCTTGAATACGAACCGTACTTCTATATAACAGCATTGTACAGTTTGCCTATATTTCATTGCGTCATAACGAGGAAGAATGTTTTATCCTCGACATCACCTGATAGAGAAGAATTTGAAGTAGCATGCGTTAAATATCGCGTGATATTAAGCTTAAAAACTTGAACGATGCTTAATCTACCGTGAAGAGCACAATGCAATAGTAAGGTTCGACGTGGTGATATCGCATTGTATTCTCAAGGGTGGCATAAGCGTCGTCAAAAATGGGGGGGGGGGGGGGGTCATGATTTCCTCTCTCACTTTAAGCATTGGACCCTGCACTCTTCTCAGCATGCGTCCGGTGCCTTGAAGAGAAAAAAATATACATACAATATGAGAACTCAGTTACCATCCAATGTTCCCGGACCTGAATGGTCAAATGGAAAAAGAGAAGAAAAGAACAAGAGCACCCATAAATACGAAATTCAGTAATCGACTGTTGCTTCGGAAGGAGTAAAACTGCGCAAAGTTAAAGGTAGAAAGGCACACATAACTACAGACACTGGGCCTTGTCTGTGCTTATGTGTCCCTTTCGTTCCGTTCTCTTTGCGCAGTTTTATACGGTCGCTCCAAATGAACCAACTAGCCTGCCAGAGCGTTGCTTAGGAGCCAGTCCTATCATCTTAACTCCATCGCCTGTTCTCCAACTTTCTTTTTCGCAACATATGCTCGGCATTTTTGCCACGCTCTTATTCACCAACCATCTTCTCTGACGAGACAAAGAAAAGAAACTGGGCCGTGGCATTGACTCCGCCTCTAACTGCGCTCCGGCTCAGCATCGTTTGCCGGCTTTTCTTTCAGGGCGAGTGCGCTCAGTGATGTCGACCCCGGAAGAGCACACCAGCCAAGAAGCAGCAGTCTTTCACTTTCTCCCAGACCCACTCTACTTTGTCATGCTCGTTTCCGAGCGTTTACCAACCCTCCCGCTCGCGCTCTCACAATTCCCAGTACGTTCGCGAAGCTTCTGTGTTTCAGTGCAGAGCTTGCTTTGTTGATATCGCTTTATCACTGTTCTTATAATTTCTTCGTGATCCCTGGAACAGATTCACAATGACTACCTTAATCTCTCTCCTTCCCCTTCACTGACGTTCGATGCGAGAGAGCTTCTTTACAAAAGCTTTAATCGAGCTCCTCACCGGAGTCGCTTCTTTCGCCGCCACTTTATCTTGCCTCCGTCTGCGCTGCTGTTCATCTTTCCTCTTTTATCCCAAACAGCGCTTGTCTACGTGCAAGCCATTCCTTTCTAACCCGCCCCCGGCAGCATTTCGTTGTTCTGCCTAGGCCTTTTCTTTCTGTTCGTGGTCGAGTAACTAGTCCTTTTAACCTGTTGCTTTCGGAACGGCAAAGAGCAAAAGTGTCGCGCGCTATCCTGTATCTCCGTCGTTATGCATCTGCCTGTGCAACAACGAATAGTATCTTTCATGACAGTTTACTTTGAAGATAGTTTTGCTTATTCGTAACCACCCTGCTCTGTTTGTTTTATTGCAGCGCTTTCAATAGAATGTCGAGGCAGCTGTGGAAATGTGAACTGCACCAGCCGGTGGATGTGAATTTGTTAACTACTGAATTGTGATCGAAGTATGAGGGCTCAAGAGGCACCTAGTAAGGCTTAAAATTACCAATGCCTCTTCTAGCGGAAAGTCAAGAGAAGTAAGTCAATTTTATAAATCTCACACTATAAAGGTGCCGAAATTTAAGAGCTAAACGAGCTCCATTACATCCAGGCGTGGGGCGCTTAATAATTGGGTTCCCGACGAGTAGAATACAAAAATTACTTTATCGCCATTTTTTTCTTCTGTTAGCCTGCACGAAAAAAGTAATAAACGAATCAATATTGAACCTCGTTCTTCATCAGTCGCCTGGTGCCGAGTGGAAGACGCCCTGGGCTGGTAATTACGCTTCGCCTAATTTCTCTCCGCACGCCTTGGGCGCTTTTTAGCTGGCGAGTCGTTTTAAAGCAATTTTCGAAGTCTCGCTCAACGCTTTCATAATTTTTTCACCCCCTAGACTTCCTCGGCGTCGGCACAGACCGACTTCACGGCCACTTCTTCTCACGCTGGTGTGCTTTGCTCTTCTTTCATTCTGTTTTTACACCACCTTTACGATACAAGGAAACGCTTTGTGGAAACGAGAGTGCAGATTGGAATTTTACTTGCTCCATCTTGGTCGTAAATTCAAAAACAGTCTAACATCAGGCAAGTTCCCGTGAACACTTTGTGCATCGACATGGTTCCTATGAAGTAGAAGCAAACAGGCTGGATATGTTAGTGCAGTCATAACAAACTGATCGAGCGCTTGTTGGCACTAACTGCTTTAATGTACACCGAGGAGAGAAGACAGGTTTTTGAGATACAAAAACTTCAGCACTTCAGAATATTCAGCAGGCAAAATCACCCTGTTGATGAACAGACTTTCAATCAACCGCAAATTTCCTAATGTCCTGGAAGAGGCTGTCCTTGGAATGATAAAAATAAGATCTGTCGGCGCATTCAAATCGAGTTTTTCAAAACATTTTGACGTCGCTTTTATACCAGATAACTAAGACTTCTTTTAACCTGTGTTAGTGATCACTGGGATTAACGCAGTGTTTTGTTTTTCATTTGCAGGGATTTCGGAATTTTAAAACAGAGTCCGCAGCGAGAAAGTTATATTGCAAATGCTGTGGAAAGGCAATATATCTGATTAGAAAAATATTACTCTCATTTCTTTCAGTAACGTCATGAGCAGTATGATGCATATATATGATGTGTTCTTAATCCCCGAATAAATTTAGAGTGCTACACAGTGCGCTTTGAGTAAGGAGTGGCGCATTTGCTTTGGTTTATTTTATTGTCTTTATTAAGTACGTGATAATCTCCCGATAATGCCAAACATTTGGTAACACTTATTCGTATACAGAGCTGCTGCGGTGGCTCAGTGATTATGGCACTAGGCCTTGATGTCAACGTTTTCCAAGTGAAGGTACAAAGCTCATTTATTCACTTCTATAGGATGTGCGTAACACATTGCGTACCTGTTCGCGGTCGAGTGTTCAGGTTCCTGTGGCGCCTTTCGTGCTCTACGAATCTGATGCGGAAAGTTAGGCTTACGGCAGCAATAATCTGCGCACTTCGTAATGCTACGGAACTTGGGAGCCTTCTTAAACACTTTCTTAACGAAGAATATATTTAGCTACAATGAACGCCTAATGTCATTGCGATTTTGCCGTCAACACTATGGTTGGAACCGGTTCCATTGCCTTTATATTGTATCCAAGAGTCATCGCCTTCAAGAACGTTGGAGTACCTTCTATTGGACTATCACATCGTATTATACTAATCAGACCCACTTATCCATCTTATTCAGTATTCTGAGGGGGGCCTGCTTCGAAAATTCGGGAGAATTTTGTTTCGGACAAGCCGGAAATCTTTTTTGAGACGACAGCCTCAATGCTATAGCGTCCTTAAACAGTACGTTTTTATAACAGGTGTAGCAACAGTAATAAAACGCATTGTATAAAAAAAATCTATCAACTTCTCGTGAGGCTTACAAGCAACATGGCATATGAGGTGTGAAGCAAGTGAAAATAAAATAATATATAACACATTGTTTTCATGCATCAATTACCGCTTATGTCCCAATTTACAACGCGTTGCGAAAGAAAACAGTTCTTCATGCAAGGCACGTATCGCTGGAATTTTTGAAAGTGCCTTCGATAACGACCGCTAATGGTAAGAAAGAATTACAAATCGAGTAAAATCTCTAAAACACAAAGCAACAAAGGAGGCAATGGCGTCGCGCATAAATTTTCGCGTTACCTCTGTTCTCCAAAGCGAACGAATCAGCGGTCATGTTGGCATTTCCGGGACAACAGTTTCGCTCCAGGATCTTGTGATGCCCTTGTTAGAAGGGCTCATTAGCGCAGGGGCGGTGAAATTAGTTTCGACATAGGGCTAGACCGCACGAAGGCACGCACCTTGCTACAGTTCAGCGAGCAGAGACGCTGGCATCCGCTTTCTTCGCCGGAGAGTGTACAGTGTCCTACTTAATGAGTTTCGTATGGGGTTGCGTCCAACGGCTTGCTGTGGCACTAGTCACCTTGTTAGAAAAAAAAACCTGGTTACTGCGCCCAAGTGGAGAGTTGTGCTTCAATTAGAGCAGCGATTGGAACCCTTTACGTAAGCCAATCGCCCTGACAGTGATTTCGACAAGATAACTTGCCTTGGCATGACAGGCGATCGAGTGCAAACTAACGTATTTCGCAAAACCTAAAGTTACACATTTTGAAAGAGGTGAAATTGGATCAAGCAGTCTTTTACAGCGGATAACAGATTGAAGTGCAAACAGAAGAAAAAGTAAAAGTGAAGCTTCAGAGAGAATAAGCTGTTGCTAGCGCTCTTCTTCCTTGCTTCACAAAATGCTCAAACAGAAAATTTTCCGGGTCATACTAAAATAAGGGTTGTTGCACACAAAGTCAAAAGTAGACTAGTTATCACGATCTGTCTGAGCTGCCGCTTGAAGAAACGCAACTTATCTACACGCTTGGAAAAAAGCAAGCACGCGGTTAAGAGGAAACGCAGCCTTTTTTTCCATATCGAACACTTTCTGGTCGTGCTAAAATGTCAGTGGCTGAAATGAAGCGAGTCGCCTAATACAATAGCTGGAGCTTCCTAAATTCGTAATGTTACAACTACTAAATAACGAAGTGCTAGCCCATTAGCGGCCCAGTTACTAAATTTTTATTAATGTAATAAAATTACTGTAAACTAAGACGAAAGACGATTTTGTACGAGCAGGTGACTGAAGCTTTTCAAGATGTTCCTTGTGATTCTCACTTCAGGTTAAACGTCTAAGTATTTTGATCATTACTGTCTCTGCCCGTGAATATTTTGGTCTGGTGGACTTTGTATTTTGAAGAGACGCAGCCTTCACTAAATTTTTCATGCCAGACAAATAAAGAGAGTTTTTTTTTTTACATTTCCGGCACGGAATGCAAGCACAAAAAAACTTATAGCGTAACAAGTCGTGCCTAATAAAGGTTTTTATAAATGATAAGATATTATTGTTCTATATTAAATATATCAGCCGCCTTAACTCACATGAGCCATTTCAACACTCGAATGCTTAAATTCCTCGAAAATTTGTTTTGTTTCCTACAGATGCCATGCTGGCGAGCTGAAATCACATATTTTACTGTTAAATAATTCCCTGCTCCACTGTTGCGATTCCTTGTGTTGCGATGCTACGAGAACACAATAAGAAAAGAATACCTCACCGAACATCTCACAGAGGAGCACCGAATTATGTGCCTGGTTTTGTTAAGAGGCGATTCAAAGTGAAAACAAGCAGAAAATCGAAATAAAACAATTTCGAAGTGTAAAAAACCTTACTTTTATTTTGCACTAACTCGTACCTTTTGTATTAAAGCAAATCATTAAAACTCTGACATAGCCAAGCAATTTTCGCATCTATTCTTAAGAAACTGATACTTCAAAACCGTAGAGATGCTATGAGATGAATGCGAAGCATAAAGTGTGCAACTCGCTAATAAGATAAGGCCTTAGGTGGAGTAGGCAAGGCATCAGTGTTGACCCACTTTCAAGTGCTCTGAAGCACCGCTCATAAGAAACGTACTGAAAGGAACCGGCCAGCGTCTGCAATAGCAAAAGCAGGGACGCAGGAACGCGCAGAACTTGCCGCGGCACATTTTCTCGGTTCTGAATCAAAATTACCAGCTTCTTTCCGCACGTGGCTGAAACAAGAAGCCGAAAAAAGGCCAGGCGACAAATTCCGTCCAATATACCTCGCGAAACCTGCTCGTGCCAAGCGCGGTGCTCAGCAGACGCGGGCAGCCTATCGACCAGCTCTTTGATGTGGCCTCCTTTGACGGCTGACGCGAAACTCAAACTACGTCTGTGCGGTTGCGTAAGTGTCCCAAGAGCTTCTTCCGCCTCCTCCCGCCCGTCTGCGTGTCGAGCCAAACGGTCGCTGCCACGCTAGGGGCACTACCCTTGCAAAAATGGTCTATATACAGTCTACAGATTTTTAGGATTATTGCCTTCCTATATATTTTTTGTTTTTGTCTATTCATAGGTTACAGAGTGCATATAGGCAAAAGCCTACTAAAACTGTATGAGCCATAAATCCATAGATTGTCTATAGACTCTACAGTTCTCTAAGGTTTTCTATAGAGGGTCTAGAGGCTATATAGACAGAAGTGTATGGACCGTCTATACACTGTTCAAAGAAATTTTTGTAAGGGATACCACTCCTGGCGCTATCGCCGATCTCACTTTTGTGCGGTTTCTACGCCCAGTTTCAGCCAGACATTGGAGATTTCTTGTGACTGTTGCGATCCATCTTCATGAAAGTGAAGACGACCTATCCAACATCTTCAACTGGTGCGGAACTCGCAGCCTTACGGGCTGCGGTAGAGTTCATCAGTCAGGAACCTCCACATGACTGGACGGTTTTCACCGACTCTAAAGCAGCCCTTCAAGCCCTGCAAGCTGCGCTACGCCGCGGGTCGCAGGAGACACTAGTTGCTGAGATCCGTCTACTGTACCACGGCACCGTTTCCAAAGGTCATGACATCATTTTTCAATGGCTGCCAGGACACTGTGGTGTTAACGGTAATCACCAGGCCGATGCGGCTGCGCGCTCTGCTCACAACGACGGACTTCCAGTGAGGATCCCAATATCGAGACCTGACGCTGCGTGCGGGCTTCGCCCTTTGGCGCTGGAGCTCACACCTTCAGCGTGGAACACGGGAGAGTTTTGCAACCTCCGCCTCAAGGCGCTGGACCCTGAACTGCGTCTTCGTCTTCCACGTAACTTAGAACGTCGCGACGCAACACTGTTATGCCGTTTATGGATCGGTGTTGCATTTACCAATTACTATGCTTTCCGGATGGGGATGGCCGACAGCCCTGCCTGTGAGAGCTGTGGTTACGAGGAGACCATCGCTCATCTTCTCTGTGAGTGCCCTGCATTTGCGAGTGCAAGACATACACTGTGTTGTGCCCTGGCCCGTCTCGATCCTCGCCCATTAACAGAGAAAAAGATCCTCGGTCCGTGGCCATAGCAGTCGACTTACTAACGTTGTCGTTTTGAAGTCAACCCTGAGACCATTTTCATCATACCTCCCCTAATCGCACTTGTGGATCCGATGCATATTCGTTTTTCTTTCTAGTTGTATCTCTTTTTTTCAGTTTGGTACGTTTCTATTTGTATTTACGCTTTTAAGTTTCATTTTTCGCCTTCTGTTCTCCTTAAGCTGTTTTTGTCAAACTATTTCTATAGTTTCTACATTTTGAGACTCTTTTTCTGTACACAATATATCCTCCAACCCAGATGAAATCCGAAAGCAGGACGCAAATATGAATAAATACAAAAAAATATTAAAACGCCTAAAGTGCCAGAGCATGAACTGGTTGCGAGTTAGATGGTGGTTCCTTATTCACCTCAGGAATCGCCCTTGAATTCTAATGCAGTGTTCAAATGTCAGCAGCACCAAAGAGATAACAGAAATGAACTGAAGGCGTTTTTTTACTAAGGGTGCACTCTCGCAAACAAAAATAATACTGTAGTCCTGAACGAAAAAAATGCTCGGGAAACATTAATAATCTAGCCCTATATTCCTGATTCCGATCTTGCGAGATGTTCCTCAACACAAACCCAGAGTTAAGGCTGGTGAGTAACGTGTCCTATCAGTGCGATATTTGCAAGCCAAAATAAATTGTTCGTTAGCCAAAAGAAGCTCACTTCCGAACATGAAGCGTTTAACGCGAAATCGCTGGTTCGGATTGCTTACGCAAAAATAATTGAAAAAGCCTACACTCACGAGCCAGGAATGTTAACTGAAACACTGTGTCAGTTCTCACGCAGTTTCTCTTCCCTGCCCATTATTTAGAGTGCGCCGGCTTCTTTTCGCCGGGCTTTTCAAAGCTTGACACGCACCTAACTTTTGAACTTTTGCGAGGCATCGATCATCCTGCCAGTTTAGCCTATGTTCCTGATGTCGTAGCTAATAACATGGTCGTGTGCCGTCCTTCGCAGGTCTGTCATTCCTACAAGATTACTGCGCCATAAATAGCGTTGCAGGGTGTGCGACTAGTGCCAGCAGCAATAGAGCAGCTCAGTGTTTATTTCCAACCCTTTACACATGCCATTCCCTAAGGCTGAGCTAGTCACAAAAGTTCAGGATCATGTCAAGAAGAGAGCATTTGTAAAGGCTACGCTCTGCGGTAGCTAGACTCCACCAATAACCTAAACCTGCGTTGTACAATAGTGAACCTTGATTGAATCTTCTTGTTTTATTTTTTATGACGGCAAACGCCACGCACTCCGCGGTAAACGCGGCTCTTCTGATATGGTTCTGTTTTTCCAGCCTATAATGGGATACCACGCGACGCGTATGAAAATGAGGACGGTCACATTGGCTTCGGTACTTCGAAGAATGCCACCTAGGATTCAAATCGAGGAGCGAAGGCGCATCGTACTGTAATCTGCATAGAAGGTGCCCCTCAGTGTGAAATCGTAGCATTCAATTGAGAGTTTTTTTTAGGACTCGCTTAATGAAATATTAAACCCACTGCGGAGACAATGCCGAAAAGACAGTACTGTAAAAGAAGCTGCACCCGCAGCAAAGCTCGTCGTGTCAATTACTTGCCGCACCGGCGTGAAAAAATGCGCGTCAAGGTAGCTGCTGAATTCGGCCACGTTGCCCGAAAATTCGGCAGCGGCGGACGCAGGCGACCGGCAATGAAATTTAGCATAAGGGCATTATAAAAGCACAACAACAAACTCAACATCCTCTTGTTCCTTCACACTGCAGCGGTTTGATGAACTGCGGCTGTCTGATTGCCCTGTCACAGCACGAAGTGCTCGACCAATGCCGATGCGTGCTCCCTTTTGTCACGACCGACAACAGCAGAGCAGCCGAACACCACACTAGAAATTTATCGATTGGAACAAGCACACGCGCGAGAGCGAGGACGAAGATTCTCATCGCCCGGGACACTCTATTCGCAAGCGAGCGGCGCTGGAGTTACTGTATGAGTACCTACAGTTATTCTAAGCGGCGCGACCCCGCTCCGCGTAGCCGCAACACCATAGCCCCGTAGCCGCTCTGCTGTCCTGAGTGGTGGTCCGTTTTCCTCTGCGGCCGATAGTACAATCTTGAAATTCTTGGCATGAGAGACCCAAGCGAATATTATTTTTTTCGCTATGAAAGAAATAGCAACTGATTTTCTATCATGGCTGTGACCTCCAAACTCAAACCGTGGACGAAATTCAGCAACGAGTGAGAAGGGAAAAATGGTGTGGGTGAAACGAAATACCTCAGGGAGGTGTACAACGAAGCCATGTACATATTCCCGAGCACACAACCCTCTACCAACTTAATGTAGAGTTTTTAATCTAACTTGACCACTTCTGTGTTATGAGGAGAAAAAAAGTCACCCAAACAAGCACAGATTAACCATCTAATTTATTTCGCTCTCTCATGGCCCAGATAGCATTAGAGAAGAGAGTGTGTAGTTCCAAAATAATACATGCACAACAGGCATAACAAAAGAAAAAATGGCTAATTTAGAGCTCTTACGTGTCAACGGTCTGCCATACAGTACTAGGCCAATGACCCTTTCCGAAGCACTTCACCACTCGAAAGCCGTGCGCTATTCCTGAGGGATGCTTCTACCCTTTAGGAAATTGGTGGCTACCCAATGGCATTCTGTGTCGAACCCCGTACCTCTTGCATGCGAGCCGAATGCTCTGGCCATTAGGACACCTCTGTGGAATGAAAATAATTTGCTCATGCATGCATTTTAACTGATGAGATGTATGCGGACACAAGACTAGCCGGATGCTAAATATTTAAAGAGGTGGCTAGATGCGTAAGAAAACGACAAACTCTGTAAAACATCACAATAATCTCTGAGCCAGCGTCTAAAAGGAATGAGCGAGAGACAAAGTGATTCGTTCTGAAATTATTGACTAAAATGAAGCGAATATTTTTCGACGTAACGCAGTCCTTGGAAAAGACGCAGAAGAAAACAAACTGCTCTACATTTATTGTTAAAAGTTTATGCAACACTCTCAAACTGAAACCACACAAAAATTCATCAGCTCATTTTCTCTAAACATGCCATGGACAGACAATAGCTATCGCAGGGCGACACAACATCAGTACGCACTCAACGGCTATTCTCGAGTGTGAGTGAGAGGCGTACGTTCTATTTTTCCGGGTAGTTTTTCAGAATATACATGATCCCATACCTGTATAATCAAGTTTGATTCGGAAGCACAAATAAACATGTTTTCAGAGCACCAAATTAGTGTTTAGCTACATTATGCATGTGCATGTGTATCCTGAATTAATGCCTCATTAATATAATTGCAGTCAGTTTTTGAATATCGGGCTAGCGAGCGATGCCGTGTTTTTAGCGCAGTAACATGCATCTATAAACAGGAAAGGTGACGCTCCACTCGTGTACACAGCCAGTTTTCCGGCCATAATCAGCGCGCATACCGGAAGAGGAGCATATGAGAGCACTTCTGTACGGAAACGAGGCTGTATTCAAACTTAGACGCTACCAACCGTGCCAAGGACACCGACAGAAAAATTTTGGACCTCGCCATAAACCAATCACCTATTGGACGCACGTCGGAAATGTGCACAAGGATTCCACATTTAAGGCTGAAAATTCTCTGTTTCACATACATTTCTGCAATCAGCACTTTTTAAAATCTGTGCAATTATTGACTGCTTAACTTTTGAGCACTATTTTTGTTTCGTTGCCGTCCCTCTGTGTTAATTTAGGCCGAAGTGCTAAATTTCCAAAGTACACTCATAAACAAGTATACTCGTTGAGCGAACTTATATTTCCCTTTATGAGCCCCACTGTGTATGTGAAGCAGAGACGACCCGTGAAACGACTAAGTCACCATCATTACCTCAGGCGAAGTGTTGAAAGAAAAGTTTTTAAGAATCCAATTCGAAGCTTTGTTTATTCGAAATGCACTTCTTAATGCAAACAAACAAAACAGGCATGTAGATGTTCAACATGAACTTGAACCGGGTGCATGAGTTTTACAACAAAGGTTAGATTCAGGTTAACATCGCCACCCTTTTTTCCACCAAAAATATTGATTCCCGTCATATAGCGCGACTTCCTGATTTTTCTAAATCTTAAAGTGAAGTTAAGGTTTAAATATTGCATAGGTCAGCGGATGAAACCTCAATATGCGAATAATTAACGATACGAGCATAGCATATTGCATATTCCTGGTGCATCATTTCCATGAAAAACGCGTCGCCAGAAATATCGCTGTATTCCCGCCCATCGTTTAGATGCGATGTACAGGAGAACACATGAAAGTACTAGACAGAGAGGTAACTTTTTTTGGTTCCATTTAAGTGCGGCAGACAACCTAACGCCTGTAGCGTCAACAGTGGACTTCATAAGGGCAGTAATCTGTCGAACGGAAAAGAAAGTGGCAGGAAGCTTCCAAAATATACGCCGGCCAATGCTGAAGCCAGCGCCAATTCTTCCCATAACGCAGGCTAGACAGCTAGCTAGAGCGTCGTATCGTTGTCATAGCGACGGCATCTAGGTGGTAGAAATTTCCTTAGGAGCTTCCGCAAATGCTACAGGAGCCCCACTACACGGCTTAGATACAAACCTCCTGAGTTTTTGACAAAAGTTTGTGCCTACACAAGGGCACTATTAGCGGGTTGTCCGATGTGATGATTGAAGAGATATTTGCTCTTTACATGAAAGCTGCGGCTTATAATTAACACTGTCCGAGTGCCAGTGCTTCTCGACGAGTTCATCACCACATAAAAGGCTAGAAGGATCGGTTTATTCAGGAGTAACAAAAGGCGCCGAAATGTGAGTCACAGGCACCGTGTGCGTTTCCTGTGTCGCGTTCTTGTTCTCTGGTACTTTGCATCAACAAAGGACCTGAGAACACGGCACACAACTTCCAGTACCGTGACTCCGTGCTAACAACCCGTCCTGCTTTGCGAGCGGCTTCGACCCGCACTGCAGGGAATATCGCGGCGTGTTCAGTAAAACAATGTTCTAATCGTAGCGGATCGCAATACAGAGACGCTGTAGAAGACGCAGCCACTCACGTTGGGTCGCACTTCAGCTTTCGTCCCGAAGTTGGTCGGTAGTCGACCACCGCAAAAAGGTCGGGAAGACCATTGCGCTTCGAGGAATGGTCCCAGAACTAGCCGGCGGCTCGCCCAGACTTCCAGGATAGCGGTGCATCCGTGAAACGATACCGCGCCACAACAGCGCTTGTCACCCAGCTTTCACCCGTGGTCCCTTGCTCAGCGCTCTTGTATCGCCGCTGCTATCGCATGGGTGCCAATGGCAGTCGACGAAGAGCCCGCCAATCATAAGCTGTAGCGCTGCATCTGGATGCAATCGCTGGCACGCAGAGATAAGACTCACGCTTTGGCACGCGCGTTCCGCGCAGCTTTGCGCACTGGGGCATAGGCGACCGTGAGGCCTACAATGACTCAACGAAGCGCTGTGACGACCTGATGCTCCACTCTCTCTTTCAAGCAGCCAGCTTCAGAACATGCTCCCCGGCACCGCCGAGGGTGCAGTTTTGGGTGATACGAGCCGTTGGCACAGATATTGCGGCTTAGAACCGCGAAACATGACTGAAGTGATCCTGTAAAATTTATTGCAGCTTTAGCGGCTAAAAAGTTTAAACTCTTTGCTGCAGGTTTCATTGTGAAGCACAGATTGAAGATGTTTTCGCTATCATTGCATAGCGACTACGGGTGAATATTAGGCGCTTCATCAACGGTAACCTTATACTTGAAAACTTCAAGCTAACCGTGTGAAATCTTCAGTATTTTGTAATTTCCTCAGTCGGTAGTGGCATTTACGAACATTGCCTCTAACTGATATTGCGATCTGTCCAGCGTGTGAATCCTGCGAACAAAAATACACAATCGTAGTTTCGCTTTGGCACTCAACCAGTGTCTCGCGAGGTTGGTTGCACGGGGCTAAATACACTCGCGTCCCTTATCAGAGGTCGAAATTATAGGCTCATATGCTTAACGAATATACTTCAAAAGGACCCAAAATTTCTACGTAGATGTCGAAAAGCCGATAACTTATCCAAGCTGCTTAAAGATGAAGTGCAGAACTTGTTTCGTTTTTTCGTTTTTGCCTCCGCGGACCCATTGTCATGCTCATGTCATAAAGACACGACGGACTAAACGTTTCTTGTCGCTATTTTCTCTCTCAGTTCCACTGTACCTTATTATTTTAAAAAATTTTCTGCGTAGTCCTACCTTAGAATTTGTTCCTATGCTCTTGTCACATCACGTTAGGATGTCGTCTTTCTGTATCACATGAGCTTAGTAATGCAAATTCAAAAGAAACTAGTTAATGGGGGCACAGGTCTCCAGTTCACACTCTGATTTCCTCTCCACAAAGGAGCCGTCTATGTCCCAGATAGTCAAATGGAGCGCAGTTTTTTTTTCTGCAAAATGCTTTTTCTTCTCTGGCCTCCATCGACGATCTCTCGATAACTGCGCCTGTGCAGTTCACCAGCTGATACGAGAAGTTGACCTCGCAAGTTTCGCTACATCGATGCAATACGATGGTTATTTCCTTCAGAACTCCCCGCTCGTCCTTTGCTTTTCTGTGTCGGAATCGCTCTTGTAACACAATTTCTCCCTGCTCACCGCTTTCTCTGGTGCAGGAGCGAGGAATATCTTCAGCCCAAGCTTCCTAGTTGCACAGGTGCAACATCTGTTCTCTTAAAAATTATGAATACTCTCCGCCATCCTTCTCTTACCTCATTATCGGTGTCTTTTTTTCCACACCCCTTCTTTTCCTCCAAATCACTTCTTGCCTCCTTTCTTTAATCTCTCTTCTCGCTTTCTTGCATTACTTTTACTTTCCTTGTTCAGTGTCTTTCACTGAAATAAAACTCTCTTTTCCCTTTTTCTTTTCTTGCGCGGATTGCATTAGCTGCTTCTTTTCATCCCTATCAGGAAAACGAAGCTTTTTTTGTTTGTTTTTTCCCATGTGAGGCAAACTTCTGCTTGCAGCTCAAAGCTTTAGGAGAGACTGAACGTGGTTCTGGGTACAACTGTTAAACTACTGCAGAGAAGTGATTTATTGTGTTGCTGAATGTAGTCGCTACAGCGCTAAAGGGATGTTTTAACGCCAGCGCCGGCTTTTATCCCCGTCTTTCCCAACAGTTCAAAGGCGTGGTCCAAAAGGACTTTCGGAGAGCATTAAGCATGTCAAAGCTCTTGGGATCTTCGACCGGGATACGCAAGGAAGTCGGGAAACTTTTATGCGCAGAGGAGAACTTTCCTTTCAGGTGCCTTATGTTGACCCGCTCAGTAAGCGCAACGTTCCTTTGAGCTCGCATTCAAAGATGGTCGCGAATTGAATGTAAGCGTAGATGGTCTGCAGTGGAGAGAGTGATCCAATAACGCGAAGCTTTGTAAGGGGCGTAGAAGTAAAAGCACTTCGAAGGGCCGCGCATCCCAATCACCGTCGTTTTAAGTACAGCGACGTCACTGGCATGTATCGCTAGCTCACCGGTGCTATTAAAACTGACACTGCCGCTTGAAATCACACTGTAAATAAAGAACATTTTGGTGTTCAATAGCCGAATTTCTGAGAAACTAAGCGAAAATTTTTGGAGCGACTGCGCAAATTAAATCTCTGGTGACCTTCGCGTCCGGTTGTGGCAGACCAGGTATTATAACGTATGCACAGTACTTCAATGCCTCCCGTATGACTTGGATACTGACAAAAGTGATTTGTACTATCCAGGGCTAAAGCTTAAGTTCGCACGCTCTAACCAGAGTGTCTTACAGATCTACAGGTTCAACTGCCGCTACTGTGTGATACCCTTCAAAAGAGTAAAAGATTCAAAGTACCATGGTGGTGTTTAGCAAGTCCAGATTTTCCCAGTTATCTTAGAAACTTAGCCGAAGCTAAAAGCTTGAAACTTCAAAGGTCTTAAAAGAAGATTTGCTCTCGTTGAATCCATAACGATGACGAAGTGCTTAATGTGAGGAGGAGGAGGAGGAGGAGGAGGAGGAGGAGGAGGAGGGGGGGGGGGAGGAGGAGGAGGAGGAGGAGGAGGAGGAGGAGGAGGAGGGGGAGGGGGAGGAGGAGGAGGAAAGGCATGGAGGAAGTGCTTAATGTGTTTTGAAACAAAAGCTTGTACGCAAATGCTTTTTTGGGGACGGTTCCGTCATTCTTTTGTCTTGCATATTGATTGCTCTAGCTATTACCACGTGTCTAATTAGGTATTTTCAGCTTGAGACGCATGGAACGAAAAACAAGATCGAGGAAACCGCTGCTGCGCCTAAGAAGATTGTGACAATTGCGCGAGTCGTTTATATTCGTGGCGACCACTTTGTTTTTTCGTTTTCGCTCTGCACTTGAAACGAAAGTATGAATAAGTGGATACTCTGTGTGGCTCCCCAGCACAGTGAGGAGAGCATTCATTGCATATTTGTCGAAATTGGGCACATGCCCAGCTGCGAACATCCCTGTGCAAATCATGGCAAGGCGGTTCGCAACCAGGGCGAGCGTCACTCATAGCATGCCACGGTGTCCTAAGTTTCCTCATCCGTTAGCTAGTAAAAATGAGATTTTAGGCATTTTGGTGCGATTATACCAGTAACATCAGTCCTAAATAACAAAATAGATTTCCTGTTTTCCGCACAGGGGCTGCATAGAAGAGTTTTAGCACCGTGAATTTATTGGTATCCTGCTATTTATGACTCCGCTAGAAATCATCAGCCTGCGAAAGCTTAATACGCATAAAAGAATTAAGCATGGGGTAACATTTGCGCAAAATAGGCAGACAATTTTGATAATATATTAAAGCCGCTTCCCTCCTTTACTTGAAACCACTAGTTACCAGAATTTTTATTCAGTGGTATTATTATAACTTTAGTTGCTGCATTAAAGAGATTAAAGGCTAAAGCATGAGGAAGTACTACATTATGCTTTTGAAAGGCTAATGTTCAAATCACGCATATAACGCGACTGCTACCGAAAATCCTCGTCGTCATGCACCACACTTTCCCAGCTACGGTTCTCTCTACACGCACTTCTGGGGCAAGCTTCGCAGTGCTCTTCATGTGTATAGAGATTCATTTGAGAACAATTTTTTTGCCTACAAATGTAGTGACGTGACGACAGTCACACATATCCGAACACCATCGCTTGGTGCTATCGGTAGGAAGCACCTCCATACACCCCGTTTCATACAGAGCGTGCAACGCTTCGAAAGGTGGCGCCACACCCTTAGAAAAAAGGAAGTAGTAGTTACTAGCTTTGGGGTAGTAACTGGTTGTCACATGTGTTACTAGCCTCTTAGTAACTGCAGTTATTAACGGGAAGGTTAGTAACATTTACTAATCCATTGAGTTAGTAATGGCTGCTAAGCGCAGTTAGTAACGGGAAGCTAGTAGTATTTACTAAGAAAATCAATAGAAAATTTCGCATATGATGTTAGGTTGTTCATACGGAGTGCTGAAGCGGCTTGTTATATTTGTGCGTACTGGGAAAAATAAAAGGCTGCATAGTCAATCTGATATATTCCGAAACCAGTCAGAGCTGTCAGAGCGTGCTGGCCGTAAATCACACGCCGAGGTTTAGGCTTACTGCACATAACATGTACAAATTTTGCGAGGTGATGGCATCAAACAGCCTTAACGGGCGCCCACTAAGGTCCAGAATGCAAGAAAAACACAAACCAGGAAGCGTCACTCACGCGCACTTCGCGTGCGCAAGAATGCCTTTCTCCATCTTATATACTTGATAAATATGCCTTTCAGTTACGGGCTAGTGGCTCTTACCTATTGAGCTAAGATACCAGCGTTAATTATGAAGTTGAGATTGCAGAAACAGCTTAGTCTACCTAACCGCACACCACTGCAGAAATGTTTAATTACAAAAGCCAATTTATTCGCAGTACAGTCTGTGTTACTTATAATCTTTGACTTTATTTTAGGGTAAAGGGAACGGTTACTAACTGGGTAGTAACTAGCGACCATAGTTAGTAAAAAGGTTGCAAGGGCTACTTTTACTAACTAAACCTTGAAGAGGCTAGTAAATAGTTAGTAAAAAGTAGTAAAACGAAGTCAGAATTAGTAACTGCTGCACTTGCTACTTTTTGTTACCCTTTTACTACCTTTTTAATAACTTTTTTAAGAGTGCATTCTTAGCGCTGGCTACGTCCGCTTCTGAAAAGTAGTTCGGCATACGTCCGTCGCATATAGGCATCTTTCATTATGCCGATGTTGAAGAACCGCGACCGGCAAATGCTGTATTTCATTTTAACTCTTACCACATTTTCCTTCAGCCCCTCCCACTGAAGTCAAGAAGTTAGAGAGACATGTGGCAGAGTGACTCGTGGCTGAAAGGCCTATTCGCTCTAAATTCATCCGCTTCCAAAAAGCAGTTTTTAATACGTGAAAATTCTCAATAAAAAATGAATAACAGAACACCTAGCTTTCTTGTCTATGGTTGGCAGTGCGAAGCGTGTCGCTTTATACCACTACGTGTTCTTGTCTAAAGCTTCAACCCTCAACCAAGGCTTCGAGAAGGACCTGCGATACGTGGCAAGGGCATATGCTTTTGTGGTAACGCTACTTATTTAACTTCCACAACGTTACACACTAAGTGTTAACACACTGTATATTTGAAACAAACAGAGAGCTTGGAAAGCAGAGATGGCATAGCAGGACTCCTGTATACCACTCGCATCCATCTTTCAGAGCTTGAGAATGGTAAACGAGGCAAGCTCAATCACGACCGAGTACAACAGAAGTAGGCAGTGTCACTGCTTATTTCTGACATCTTTATTGACTGCTATGTAGAGCGCAGACGTTTTAGACTGCAGTGAAATGAGGAAATTGAGGAGTGAAAAATTGTCTGTAAACATCAGCCGCTCCTTATTTAAAAAATACTTAGAAAAAAATGTAGACCGGAGTGGCAATACAATAGGCTTCCTGTTTTTGTGAGATCGAACTAGACATTTAATGTAAAGTTTACAAAGTGAGCATAATCACTCACTTTATAGCGAGATTATTTTTACTGTCCAAGCTTAATGTGTTTTTTTATGACACCGCAGTGGGCATGCCCTTCCGGAAACGGTTAAAATTAGGTAGTTTCAGCTAGAAGGTGTTCTTGAGAAGGCAGTAGGTTTTCCTCATCGACAAGTATTCGACCCTTTCGTTGCGAATTACTTGTCTAGGAATAAAAAAAGAGATCCCACTGAGCAAAACCAGAAAAATAAACGCTAGCGTATGCTGTATAAGGCTATCCATGCGCCACTGCACAAAATAAGGAATTTTTTTTAGAATGACACTGCATTAAAAAACTTGACTGCTGTAGTCATCGCGTCAGTGGCAAATGAAGCACGTAAACTCTACTTCAGCTCAAATTTTCTGTGTCACTTGTTAATTACCCAGCTGGTAATTGGATTATTTAAAAATCAAGAGATCACAAATCACGTCAATTTAGTGACCTATATTTTTGTAGCGATAGCTATATTACGGTAGCATTTCGAGCCTTCAGCATGGCGGCGCCACCACCTTGTGGCTGCGCTGCCACCCTGTGATTGCACCTCCACCCTGTGCCTCCACCCCGTGGCAGCGCCGCCACGCTGTCACTTCGTTGGTCACGTGGTGCGGAGCAGCTGCCGGCGGCACGGTGCCGTGGCTGCTCACGTTTTTGGTCACGTGACCAACCACGTATGGCGCAGTAGCCGGTGCTGCCGGCGGCGCGGCGCGCCGGCGAAAGCGAGCTGCCGGAGCTGTGCGCATGCGCCGTGTCAAGTGGGACGAAGATGAAGAAGGAACGCCCAGCGAAACGGAGCGTTGAAAGACTGACTTTGCAATTCAAATCAGCAAGTTCCACTCGGCCAGCTGTAGCCATCGCGTTACTCCAGGTTTAACCAGAGCTAAACCACCGCCAATTTTTTTTTACTTTCGCCGACTTACAGGTTTGCGTTGCACTGAAGTTCCTGCATGAGTGCTGACAAACGAGTACCGAATATTCACACAGAATCCGGTAGTCTCGAACATCACGTCTTGGTCCGTCGTCGCAGTACGCTTAAAATGTCAAGACAAGTTGATAAAAACGGCGACTCCGGCGCAAGGCCTCGAAGAAGAGCGGTCCCATCAGGCGGTAGTTGGAGCACTTGACGCCGAAGCGGTCGTTCATGTACGGCGATGTTAGAACGGTGACGACTCACTCGTCCCCCTAATGAGCCACGGACTAAGTATGAGCGGGTAAAACCCATTAACACTTCCGCCTTTCCGGTGATGCAGCGGCTGACTGCCAGTAGCGGACTCAGCGAGGTCGAACACTTCGAGTTGTCAGACTTCGCTACAAGCGGAAATTTGCAGTTGTGCTGACAGCATTTCACTTCGACCATGACAGCGGGAATTACCTTGTACAGATCTAGACTAATGACACAAGTTGTTACACGGTGGGAGCAGCAGTAGGAGATCCGGAGGACGATTCAAGCCAGTCAGTTTCAGGGCCTCCTTATTCGTTTCCAATGCTGCATCCGGCAATGAAGGTTTCTTGAGATGGGCCACCTTTCACATAGCTCAACTGATGCGCCAGCCAGCATGCAGGAGGAGCAACGTACGAGTGGTGCTGCTCATCCACCCAGCAGTTCCACCCAGCAGCGACATAATGCTTACTGCGATTTGATGGCCGCATGCGGAGAGTGGAGGTGCGGATCTATCCACGTGTAGCGGCATGGTACAGCTCGGAAGCCCGATGTGCGGCAGGTCACCAGCGCCAGCGCTGCTGCTGACTATGCTCCCCGAGTCTGGGCTTCAGTCATTGAGCCAACCGCGGGGTTTGGGACGCGCCCCCCTTTCGTCGCGGCGAGCGAGGTGGCGCCACGCCGTGGTCATCAGACAAATTTCTCGCGCTGTGATTGTTCCATAACTTAAAGCTTCGTGCTTTCCCTGCTTGATTCCTTGTTCTGAGAGGTTCGCAGGTATTACTTCGTTATCTGCTTTTCCTCTGAGATTTACATTCGCAGAGCCGTCGCTGAAGTAATAATAATAATAATAATAATAATAATAATAATAATAATAATTGGTTTTGGGGAAAGGAAATGGCGAAGTATCTGTCTCATATATCGTTGGACACCTGAACCGCGCCGTAAGGGAATGGGATAAAGGAGGGAGTGAAAGAAGAAAGGAAGAGTTGCTGAAGCGAAGCTGCTATTTTTCATACAACTAATAAGTGTAGAATTTGAGACGAAGGGCTTGAGAAGAGGAAAGCTCTACGGGAAGAAATAGCGACAAGATGTTCAGCACAGTGTAAAGGGGAGTGTAGTGGCTAGGCTGAACTGCGGAAAATGAGAGAAAAAAAGCGATGTTCGGCATTCATTCACGATTCCCAAATTTGCTCTGGATTTTAGCCTCAAGGTTAATAATATATTTAGCGTACTTTATCGCGTCATTTTTTAGGTTAATTAGAAAGAAGGACAAGGACTGTAACCGCTTTCGTTTTGTTCTTCATGCATTTTTCACGCGTCTTCACGCGTCTCGATCTGTATTTGAGAGACAGCGACACATGGTGTGTTTATTAAAGATGGTTGACTAAGCAGCCCTTGGTGATCAAATACTCCCCCACGCTAGTCCTTCACGCCATTAAGTCTGTTTTTCAGCTGCTAGCCCAGCCAGAGCTCCACAGAGTGCATCCATGGGCAAAGCCGATATGCCACCGGATTCCTTAACCACGGCATCAAGAATGCGCACCAATAAATATGTTCCTCCGAATGAACGTCTGAGATTTACAACCTTAGATGCAGCGATCTCATTCAGGGATGGCAGCGCGACCCAGGTTACGTCTTGTGATATTCCCAGTGATATCTCAAGGCAATTGGGACACGCTCAGTGTGCTAATGTTGTGGCATGGTTGCGAGATATGGGACGCTGTCGAAAGTTTTTCACTCAAAGTGATGCACAACATATCACAAAGTAAGCCACAAGAGCAGCGTAAGAAACAAATCACCGTAAAATATACACTGGTTCATAAAATATGGCTTCACTAATGGTGAACAGAAAGTTTTAGTGGACGGCGAATCTGCTGAAGGTTCTTCTGTGCGTATTGTTGTTTTTGACAAAATATTAGATTTCAATATAACAACACGAAACTTTTTGTTATATTTATTCCTTTAATACAAAAAACATAAAAGAAAGAGTTCTGAGTTTTTTATGTTCAATGTGCAGACAAATTCAAGGCTATTGACCTACAATGGTACGCATCTAAGCCGTAGGTTTGTGTTTACGAGGGTTTTCTTTTACAAATACAGCAGGAACAGCTGTGGTCTCGGATAAAGTATAAGTAAACAGTACACAATTATTAGAAATCAATAATCTTAATTTGGTTTAGAAATGAGGAACCAAGAGTAAGAAAGGAAGCAAACGGGAATGCGTTATACGCAGAAGTTGGTGGAAAACCAGATCTTCAATACGTCTCAAGAAACACGGGAGGTACAGTGACCACAAATTATGTTTCTGAATGAAAAAAGCTTCTTGGCGCGTGAAAAACATTGAGCAGAACCACCATAGCAATTCTGCGCGCAAAACTTAGAGACACGAAAAGCGCTTTCCCGCCTAATGATCAAGTACGACTATTACATTATTTAATTGTAGGCTGGTTGAGTATGCTAATGCGGTAGTAATCATGGTGCATAAGTGTTCTGACTGCAACACATACAGCATCTTTCCGCAGTCTTTAAGAGTTTTGTAGGTTTGTTGTGTAGATGATTGATGAACTGAAAAAAAATTCGGCGAGCTGGTCGGGAGTATAATATTGGTATTTTCCATTTGCAGTAAAATGTTGAGCAAAGGGAAATAAATGTTGCCGTGAATAAAAACCATAATTACGCGAGAGAAAAAAAAATTTCCGCCGCGAAATGCATACTTTAATAGGAGCGTGCTGACCGCGCTCTAGCATGGGTCCCTCAGTCTGGATCCTCCTCGATCCTTAGCAAAACTGAGAAAAAAAAAACACAAAACATGATTGCCGGGAAACATTGAACCAACGTTTGACCCAACAAGGGACGTAAGCGATTGCAACAGGTTTGGCGAAACGCATTTTGCAAGATTCGTTGCCAGATGTTTCCGAAAACTTCTGTTCTCAATTTCCGGTAGCTGCCTTACCATCGACCATGTCTGAGCTGCATCCTTCCATGGAACGCAATAACACTCGCACTTTTGCTATCTTGTCGCTCATAAAAAAGGAAAAAAGAATAAATAAAAATATTCCTGCAAAAACTATATGGATGTCCGCGAAGCAAAACTGGAATCCAGATAAAAAAAAAACCATGCCACAGTGAACATTTCACCAGTACTTTCTTTCTTTTTTGTCATTTCTGTCGGATGCGAAGACGAAGAAAACACAACTTACGAAGACATGTTTCTTCTGCCTTGTTTTTAAATCTATAGTCTGTCGATTCGGTTTCTGTTTTACGGTTTCTATACGGATTTCTTTCTTGCAACTCGATTCACAACATTGGTTCGTTTTGAACTGCGGTTTCCTGCTGACTACTAGAGGAAGAATCTAATACAAGGATTTCCAGACCCCATATTGAAATACAAAACATGCTCTCTGCTGTGTTTTAGGTCCCTTAGTCTGCCCTAGGTAACAGAGACATGCAATGAACTTTTGTTTGCGCATTTAAAAGAAACTGGATCTCTCGACAAGCTCTAATTTCATCTGGTATGTTGCCGTCCTGCATTTTTCTCGCAGAACTTTGTTAATCCTTTCATCAGACTTTGCACCTCATCATTTCATATGTTGCATCATTTCTCGCGGATGCCACTTAGTAGGCATATAATGGCCGCATTTTATTTTCTCCCCCCCCCCTTTTTTCTTTCTCTAATTTAACCTTTCCCGCACTCCTCTACTTCCGTCTATACCTCCAAAATTTCCTTCCCCACGCAGAGTAGCATGCCAGCGATTTTTAAACGTCGGCTACATTCTCTGCTATTTTATTAAAGGGTTTCTCTCTCTCTCTCTCCGATACAAATATTTAAGTGTAGTAAAGAGGCTAAGTAGTCGGAAGACTCAAATGTATATCATTTTGGTATGCATTGCACTTATACGCGCAACATAAGAATGCATTAATTTTTCCTGCGCCTGCTGTAAACTACTGGAAGAGGATACGAATATGCTTGAGATAAAAATTATCAAACAAGATATATGTGAACACATTCTTCCACTTAAACGATTGAAGGTCATAAAGCTAACAAAAATATAAAAGGTGAAAATTTATGGTGAAATACATCAAGTGTTGATCTCGATAAAACAACTACAAGATGCCATCAGCCAAGCGTGATAAGAACCATATTTGTTTTGCACGTTCCAGGCATTCCAGGAATTCGTTCCAGGCACGCCAATCCTACTGCGCCAAGCAAAATGACCAATAATTTTATGAAACGATGGATCAGACTCAAACCGCTAGAAGAATAAATTGCAAAGACAAGAGAGACAAAGACATAAAAACTGAATAATAATAATAATAATAATAATAATAATAATAATAATAATAATAATAATAATAATAATAATAATAATAATAATAATAATAATAATAATTATTATATTATTATTATTATATTATTATTATTATTATTATTATTATTATTATTATTATTATTATTATTATTATTATTATTATTATTATTATTATTATTATTATTATTATTATTATTATTATTATTATTATTATTATTATTATTATTATTATTATTATTTGTTTTTGCGGAAAGGAAATGGTGCAGTATCAGATATCGTTGGACACCTGAACCGCGCCGTAAAAGAAGGGATATAGGAGGGAGTGGACGAAGAAAGGAAAAAAGAGGTGCCGTAGTGGAGGCTCCGGAATAATTTCGACCACCTGGGGATCTTTAACGTGCACTGACATCGCACAGCACACGGGCGCCTTAGCGTTCTGCCTCCATAAAAGCGCAGCCTCTCAGAATAATAATAATAATAATTGGTTTTTTTGGGGGAAAGGAAATGGCGCAGTATCTGTCTCATATATCGTTGGACACCTGAACCGCGCCGTAAGGGAAGGGATGAAGGAGGGAGTGAAACCGAAAAATGAAAATTGGTTTTTGAGGAAACGAAATGACGTAGTAACTGTATCACATATCTCTGTGGACAATTGAACCGCGCCATAAGAGAAGGAATGAAAGAGGGAGGGAAAGAAGAAAGGAAGAAAGAGGTGCTATAGTGCAGGCGCCTGTAGTATTTTCAACCACCTGGGGATCTTTAACGTGCACTGACATCGCGCAGCACATGGGCGCCTTTTGCGTTTCGCCTCGATCGAAACGCAGCCGCAGTGATCGGGTTCGAACCCGGGAACTCCGGATCAGTAGTCGAGCGCCCTAACTCCTGAGCCACCACGGCCGCTAAAAATATACGAAGGAAGGAATTTCTAAGCTCCCCAGGTTTTGAAAACTTTTTCTGCCAAAATATTCTACTGTATTCATTTTTTTAGCCACCGAAGTCGAGATACAAAGCTGTGGTTGTTTTTGTTTTGGGTTCCATTTTGAGCCTTCCACATTGCGAAACATTGGCCGCATGCCTCACTTCTCACTACACAACTGTCACACCACGGTTAGTCGTAGTAACGGGATATTTCTATTACGTCCCATGGGAATGAAAAGTGCCTTTCTGACGAAGAATGGCGAAGAGCGGCGCGATAATGGGTACGCTCCGCACGCAGTGGTTCATAAACGGCGCTGGGACGAACCGAGCAATAGCAACCTGAAGTGGCTCATTTAATATTTACGTCTTGGTGGTTCAAGCATGCACAACGTGTGGTGGGTGAGCCCCTTACAGTGTTCGAGAGCAAGCATTGGGTGAGAAACAAGAGAGGAAATAGGTTTTATTACCACTCTGGCGGATGTAAAGCGCTGTGTTTTGCCATAAACAATGTCTGCACTCACGAAAAAAAAAATTCTGCATTACCAATGAGTACTTTCTCACTGTCACTGGCATATGCTATGCCTTTTTTATTACTGCAATAATAATTGCTCGCGAATGATTCTGCAGAAGTTTGTCATGATGAAGAGCCATTAGAAAAACTCATCTATTTTTTTTGTTCTGAGTATAAGCGTGGCTCAGCCCGTCTCCGTTGATGTTTTGCAGGCAACTAAAAAGTGCGTTTATTACCGAGAAAATTAAAATTGAAAATTTTCTCCACTTGATTCAAACTTCTAATGCAAATACTGGAAAGGACTCCGTGACCATTGTTTAAAAAGCAATTGAGGTGTGGACTAGCCTCAGGGATTAACGTGAAAAAAAAAAAAAACCATTGCACTGTAGTTAGCTTGCGAAAACAACCAGATCTGGCGACACCTTAGTTCATTTTGTGACTTTTTTTATAAAATCTTCGTTTTTAGTAAAAGTGGCGTTTTTGTCACCACACCGATGTCGCCAATTTGCTCAAGGTGAACTTTTGTTTGTGATCAGTGATACTTCAAACTTGTTTTATCAGTACTTGTTGGTCAAGGCATGCTGACACTGCCGCATGCAAGTATTCGCTGCGATGGAAGCTTGACATTTTTTATTTTAACTTTACAAAATAAGCCAACCATTATCATCAGTGCCTTTCAGATGTCAAGTAATCTCCGTGGCAGCAATGTACAGGGCGTCCCAGGAAAACGTAATCCCGGTTTTAGAAAAGACAGAGCGTCCTAGATTAGTAAAGAAAAAAAAGAATACGTTGGGAGCAGCTTGATCTAGTCTCCAGTATCGTTTGCAATCTGCCTATTTTATTGGTTAAGAGTTGAGTTTCTACGGCTAGCTTGAGTTTTCTTGGCCACGGGAAAGAAATCTCAAAGGGAGAGTTACAGATAACCTTCAAAGTCCAAAGGCTGGAGCTTTTACAGCAGAGTAAGAAACAGTCTCCAAAGGCAAACTCGTAATGTGTGACTAACCTCTCGGTCCCCTAATTGGGCCTCTCTTTCCTTCTCGCTTTCTCTAAGGAGCTTCAGATCCTTTGCGTTAGGTTCTGCTCACGAACTCTTTAACTTATTCTCAATGTGCACTGCTGCACGCGAGCAAAATCTTGATTATTTGCATCTGTTTCGTTCTTTCTTGGCATCCCAAAAAGGCTTATTAAGATAGCCTATCAGTAAAAGGTCAATTTATCTCGAGTAGCTTTACTGAACTAATGAGAGTCTTAGGGTATAAATGATGTTTCAGACAAGGCAAAAGAAAATCTTTTTCATGTTGCCAAGTGATGAACTACGACTCAAAAACTCTTCTCGAACATACAAAGAAGATTGATCAAAGCGATATATTTCCTGGGAAGACGCCTACCACCAACAGCGCTTCTCTTTCAGAGATGGCTAACCGCGAAATAAAAACAGGCGCACCCGCGCTAGAAGCATGTGGTGTTTTTTATATTGATTCCTCGTAGACGCAAGCGTCGCTTTGAAGTGAACTCCTCAATTTTTTTAAACCCTGCAGTTTTTCGGCTGGACAAGGTTCGAAGCAATAGGGCGCATCAGATCGATATTCGGCGTGGTTTTTTTCTTCAATATTCTCTTCTCAAACAAGCGTAAAATAGATATTTCCCTGAAAATGTTTTGTTTATTAACGTAAGCTCCGGTTTCTCTTGAAAGTGAGCACTTTACAGCACTAGACGCACTTGAGACAACCTCATATTTCCGAGGCTCTGCCTAATACCTACCTTCCCTGCAGTAAACACTCCGTCTAAATTGGAGGTGCTTTCAGGAGAAACGTAAGCTGCACAACTTCAAGAGAAGCATATTAGGCACCAAAAAAGGATCATTGCTTTTGAGATTTATGTCTCTGATTTCGTTTCCATACTTTCACTATTTCTGTTGAAGCAAATATTTTTATTTCTTTCACCGGCTCCATAATATAGCTACACCTAACATACCTTATAAGTTTGAAACCACATCAGGTGTAAAGGATATATTTCTATTTATTTATTGGGTGATTTATTTTGAAACGCTACTCAGGGGAGTGAGTAGGATAGAGGCTTAATGACATGCACAGTAAAATATATAAACACGCCAACAGCAACGTAGTACAAACGACTGGTGAGGCTAAAAATGCATTTTAATGCTATGCAATTAACTGGTGTCGTCGGCATATGCAATAATACATCTTGTTTCGTTAAGCATATATCTATGTGCATAATATAGAACAAAATAACAACGAATCACACAGTCCGCAGTTGTTAATTTCGCAGGAACGTTTCAGAGTACAGGTCATATTGAAGAAAATTTACTTGAGTACACACATCGAAATTTATTAAAGAATATTCAGAATTAAGGTTCGTCAGCGACGCAGTTTCGCCTCAGCAATCAGCTGAGAAATTACGATCCGATAAATATGAGCTGGCCCAATGGGCTTAAGATAATTATCCAAGATAGATCAGAATTATAATTCGGCAGTAATTATTCATTAGCGTTTACCTATTATCAGCCTTCAGGCAAAAAAAAATGCATACAGATTTATTGAAAACGTCTCAGTTGAATAATTTCTCCTTGTCCGTAGATCAAATCTGGGAGTACCTCTTGTTCGGGATGGTCGCTTCACCGACAATGCTATCCGGGGCATTACCTGAATTCTGTGTGCACGAAAGAGTTTTTGCAACGAAGATCGCAGGACAAACCTTCTATGCACGGTAGACAGTAGCACGCAGTTGTCGAGTCATCTTTCTTTTCTCTTGATATGCTAATTCTGATGTATACGAAATGTTCAGAAATCAAACAGTTGCAAACAAAGCGTGGAACAAAAGTGCCGGTTGTTTAAGTCGATTTCAGACTATCGGTCAATGTCGATCCTAAAACACTGCTACAGTACTTGTACAAATGACTTACATCTGTGGGTAACAACAGCATGTCCCACGGTGCAGTTTCTAAGTGTTGTCTGTGTTGTCTCGATCAGAAAGCAAGCTGTCTACTTGGTGCGTCCGGAGCCAATACGTGGATAGTGCAGCTTTTGTGTTGCACAGAAGGACCACGGATAAAAATGTAAAAATGAGAACCGTTTTCAGTAGTTCTGCATCACAACACCCAAATATTTCGATCTGGCGGTACTATTATCAAGATGGCCGTTGAACTTCCTGTCGCAGAGGTTTTTATATATAAAGCAATTAGCCATCTGAAATGGTTTTCTGTAGTTTCTATTTCTAGGCTTTTTTTTTTCAATCGCATCAGGCACTGTTTCTTTAGTAATTTTGAGGGTAATTTTGTACTCCCGAGAGTTTCGGCTGCAGGGAGGGGCGGATAGTATACCGAGGCAGCCCATAAATATTTAAATATTTTGTTTTAGACAACTGCTTTTGAAACATTTTTCTACCGCACGTTTGACGGATTTTTTTTTTTCAGTGGCTGTTAACGAGGCGGCAAAATTGTAGGTGCGCTTCGCCCACGATATTTCTCCAGTGAATCATATTTTTGTATGATTAACCTTACTTTCGCACTGTGTTATTTACGGCACGAAAAGGAATTTAGTTTTATATCGTATTTTATTTAGTTATTCGTTGCACTCGATCTCGCAAATATCAGTCCATGCCAGCAATCAAATTTTTATAACGGTCATCGCCTAAATGACCCATAATTCAGCCTGATCATGAGTCTACCTTATTAGGCTCTTTTTACTGCTTCCATCTACCGATAAACCATAAGTTATGGCCCGCATAAATGCCTTACTCAGTTAATAAAGTGCCTGTTTTGAAACTATCTTTCGATGCATTTAGTTCTGAACTTAGTTGAAAGTTTTTTTCGTTTATTGGGTCCCAATACTGTCACCGATATTTGCTTGGTTTAGTGAAAGACACGTGAGAAGTGACAAAGTAAATATATCTTTGAATTCCGTTTTTTTAGTGCTGTTTCTTCATAGCATTCTTTATTCTGTGCTCGTCATCATGGGTGGTTCCTATTTTATTTCACCATGGCACAACGAGAAGTTTAGATGTAAGCTTGCAAATATCAATAAAAAAATAGCTTGGCAGAAACTGTTTTAGAAGTCCGTAAATAAAATTTTGCATAAGTAGCCGATTTATTTCTTAAATAGAGGAGACATTGCTTTTCCTTACCCAGAGAAGAGAACGGAGTCCAGTAATTTCTTAGTGGCGAACATAAGAAACGCTGCAACCAAATAAAATATATTAAAATTTTGAATGCTACACCCCAACTATCGCGGTAAGAATTCGTTTAAGAATAATTTCAGAAAACCGGGCTGTGTTGTCAAATCCATCTTATTTACACGTTCAAATACATTGGAAGGATGAGTGATTTACTGAGATAAGCGTCTGAAATATTGTCCTATATGGTTCGCACTTGTCGCGTTTTCTCACGTCTTGTGATCCTATTCGACCATATACTGCTGGCTTCAGATGACATATTTCATAATGTCCCGTTCCGTTTTTACAAGTGAAAACAACAAGCTCAGTCATATGAGGAAAATGCCATTAATGCAATATGCACGCAAGAGCCTCCTTGCAAAAATTCAAAGATGAATTGACTGCATTACTGCTATCATCTATTGCAAATTTCCCATGTGTTTATCATCCTTAAATATTAGCTGTACCGAGAATTCACTGCACGAGCCCTTAAAACCTCGTTCGAAGTGATCTCGCCTATTATAAATGGAGTAGAAATTATGGTCGCATAACATTTCAGTTAGAGGTTGAAGCGTTTTACAACTGATCGCGTCATTTTCTAGTGTCAAAAGGCTGAACTGAGACCATCGCTTATGTAATGCCGCACGTCTTGTGCCTATTGAAAGCTGCTGTCGGCAGTACGAAGCACGAATGACTATCACTTACTTCCTGTGGCACGTGCGAAGAATGGGAGCTAAGGGTGCGCCGAACAGACTGAGGCGCTTGCGTAGATATCTACACCCGGGGCGCTAGGCCGCCACTGATGCTTCCGCCCTCTTTATATTACCACATTGCCCGTTCAAGCAGACGCCTAACAAAGTGCCTAAGCGTGTCAAACACAATATTTTATCAGAGCTGGCTTCTCCTCCGGCTAAGATAAAAAAATAAGAAAACACTCTTTACACGGTACTGCTGAATGTTTATCGAAAAATAAAAATAGAGCCGAGAGAAAGAGCGATGCAATTTTGACGTAAATATGTGCAGAGGGCGAAAATTAGAGCCCCCTCACTGCCCACTCACACTCGCTGGGAAAGTAATACTGAAGGCTTAGACGGCTGGGGAAGGAAGTAAGGCTCATGATTGTAGTGAGAATAGTGCCGGTCAAAGGGAACTTCTCCTCCCGCTAAAAAAGAAAATAATAGACGTTAAGACGGTAGGCCAGGCGTGTTGGTAAATCATGTTTTACTGAACAGCGCAAAAAGGGCACAGGCAAAGAAAAGAATACGACGCCACGAGCGCTGACTTTCGTATACAGCCACTGTGGCCGCGACAAGGCGCATTTGTCTGTTTTTTTTAGGCTGCAAATCTACATATACGTGGCATGCTTTCCAATAAAAGCTGTTGAAATTCAGCGCTCGTGTCGTCGTCTTTCTTTTCTGCGTGCGTGTTTTCTCCGCTGTACCATAAAAATGACACAGCACAATTTACAGCGTCTATATTGCGAGGTTGCCGAAAAAAAAAGCGAACAACGAATCAGTGAGGGAGAAACAGTGCATATGTGAATATACCAAGAATGTATTTAGTGTCTTCTGTTTAAGTTGGCAGTGTAAACACAAGTTAAGGCGCTTTCTGCAGCTATTGGACTATTCTTAATGTGTCAGGTTGACATTGGAGTATGTAGTCGTGTGAAAGTGTTTTGGGAAAAGCTTCTTATCTTTATAGTGGAAAGATTGGCTAGTTTGTCTTGGTACATTGAATACATCTTTTCAGCACGAAATACGCAGGGCAAGGAAAGAAGACGCAGGCAGGGCGAACGCCGAACGCTGACAGTGTTTGTCTCGCGTGTATCTCATTTCTTAGACCTGTGTATTTCGCGCTGAAAAATTGCATTCTTTTCATTTTTATTAGCACAATACTGCGAAATTCATATGGTTTGGCAGGATGATCAAAAACTAGGAAGAAACAATATTTGCCGCAACAAGAAATAATAGATTTCAATAGAATACAGTTGCAATATCAAACTGCAAATATACACATTGTAAGAAACAAGAAATAGAAACACGGTAGAAACAAGATATGAAGCTATATAAGCGATCTTAGTCAAATAAAGCCTGTTGCAAGTAAAGCGCACGTCCTGTTCTCTCATTACGTTTATGTTCGCCTTCTGCGCTACTGTGCCTTTCCTGAGAAACACGCTATTTACAAAATGTTTGAAGGGCTGTGCGAATATCTAAAGTACCTCAAAGAATTGTTCTCTGAAACAGAAAAGAGTGCTACGAACCGGCAGCATGGCCGTTATGGTTGTCAGTTTAAATCAAGCCTGCTTGGCTCTGGAGGAACACCCATCTGAACTTATTGTAGTGGAACAGGACCTACGGGCGCAAGCCGCCACTTTTTAGAAGTGTACCATTCCCAAGCGCACGCCAGCGAACCACACTCATCTGGAAGCTGCCGTTTCACATTCTTCCCTTGCAAGTAGGAGCGAGATAGACAACAGGAAGCGTTTCCAATCTGCCTGTAGGTATAATGCAACGACCGTGCCCCTCCTTCAACGTGAATTTGGGCTTCATCTCCAGTCAACACTACAGCCCCGAAGGGATGGCACCATGTGCTATTAGAAAGACACGGAGAAACGACCAGTTTTTTTCAGCGAATTGAGGTTGAGAGACTTCCGCCTCTGAGACGTACTTGGGGCTACTTGGCGCCGTCAAAGCCAGTACGAATAACTAGGCGTGTTGCACACTTCGGATGTGTGCAGCCGCGTCGAGCCATGGAATCACTAGTAGCTTCGAAGGTGGAATGCCCGAGCTTCCTTCTTCACACATGGCGTGCTTAGAAGTGGAGATGAAGGCTGTGGCTCGTGAGTTGTGACTGGAGAACCTTACCTGCTTTGTTGATCAGCGTGTGGAGTGTGACTCGAGCATGATACTCAGGCTTGTTAAAAGATCAGACCGCTTGAAGTTGTACCAGCTTCTCAATTCAGTATTATTGTTATCGCGCAGAGAACATGAGTGCTTACGCTGCTCTTTCTAGAAACACTATATGTCTGTTTCACAGCTTTATATATTGTCTCCCACCTTTGCGCGAAAATACAAGCGCCGCCGTGGTGGCTAAGTGGTTATGGCTTTCGGCTGCGGACCCGAAAGACTCGGGTTCAATCTCGGCTGCGACAGTCTCATTTCGACGGAGGCGAAATGCTAGAGGCCCGTGTACTGTGCGTTGTCAGCGAACGTTAGAGGCCTCCACGTGGTAAAAATTATCCAGAGCCCTCCACTACGGCGTCCCTCATAGCCTCAGTCGCTTTGGAAAGTTAAACCCCACAAAACCAACACAAACCAGAAATACATGCATGCGCGAATAATTCACACCGCACTGTAGGTAAGGCTGCCCCATCATCGGCTGGTTTCCTGCCACTGCGTTTTGTCCAGAGCAGGAAAAATCGCTATTTTCTGCCCTTCATTTTTTCGAATTAGAAGGGTTTATTAGCAAACAGACATTTGTAGTGCTCGTCGTTAACGTTCCGGTTTTCTGAGTAGGCTGTGATAAGGTTTGTTATCTTTTTCCTCTAAATATATGTCTTGAAAAAGTCATGTATTCCGCACATGAATGCACCACACATTCGTCACTGGTCTTTGAATTAGGCTGAATGTCTGCGTATGAGCTACCAACTTTTGTGGCACTGCAGGAAATTGAGAGACATGCCCACGCTCAAAATCCTGAAGATTTTCTATTATACAACTCTTTATGAAAAAAAACAAGGATAATCTTATGACCGTTCAATGTTTCTGAGTAAAAAAAAACCAAAACACACTACGTCTATTGTCTCTCTTCATACATAGTTTCCACAGGAAGTAAAAACAAGAAACTATCAAGCAGTAACCTCGTTTACGAGAGCCTACATCACTGAAGATGTTGTACGTAACCCTGTTTTCTGATAATCAGCGTGACTGTACAGACGAAGCAACCTCTTGGCGGGGTTAAAAAAATTATTAAGGCTCAGAATGGCAGACCTCGTAGAGAACAAATTGTATACACCTTGAAAAGTGCTCTTAAATACACTCATTGCCCAAAACCATGAGGCACGTTGAAGTGTTGATATTGTTTTATATATTTGTGTTTCAGTGAGCTGTCCTACAAAAGAGCAGATAACATGATTTCTCTCCGTAAAAATTATCAAGAACGTATTCGCAGCGTCGCTAAGCCTTGTAGTGAGATAAAATAAGTTTTTATAATACTCATTTAGTGCACCCTTCCACCCCAACAAAGAATTACCTATTCCTAAGAGCTTCACTTTCATGCACCTACAGCAAAAAAATGGTGTTCTCAATCCAATTTCCAGCCTAGCACAAAACACGTCGGAGTTAAGGACATACACTGCCCAGCATTGCCCTAATGGATGCAGGAAACTGGAACAAATTATGTGAGGCCGCGGCTAGGTTTTCGCGCCCATACTGAGCACTCTCATATCTCTAAACCGCGTTACGTAATTGCTCCCTTGTGCGAACATTTAAAAGGGTCCAGTGCGCCGGAATGCTTACCCTGCTCAGCTGAATGCCATCAGCGGAAAGTTGAGTTGCTTCGGGTTCTTCTTTCGCAAGCATTATACTTCACAGCCTCCTCAGCTTAACAGCGTTTCGCAGCGCCCACTAATGCACTCTGGCGCAGAGTGCGAAGGCTTCTTTCAAGATTACCGGTAGCGATGGCCCAATTTATGTGAGTCCGAAGTGCGCAAATGACGTGGAATCATATTTGAACGCGTCATGACGAAGTAGTCCTGATATATGATGACTTTCGGACTATTTTCATGGCCTGTCCAACAAATCTTGCCCGTCTACCACAAAAATTTATTGTTATTTCAATCTATTCTGTTCGTTTTTTAGTTACTGAATATACTTTGCCTAACAAAAGTATTGACTGCCAGTACAATTAAAAGCAGTTACAATGCAAAAATAACGAAGCTTACTGTTTTGTTTCTCCAGGTAAACGAGAATTTTTTGTAACCTGTAGGTAATGTTCATAAAACGGCAGCATGGAGTTTCATTCGTCCTTGAAGCTTTCAGAAAAACCTTGACAACTTAGGCGACTTTTAAAACATTGCATTTCTTTTTGCTATCGTGCATAGTTCGTACAGATTACCGCTAGTATTGACGTTGTTTGCCCAAAACATTCTCTCTCACACTTTTTGCTCATGTTATGTTGAGTACTACGGGTTGAAAAACTATTCCAGATGCACGAATCAGAACTTCGAGCAAAAAAGAGATAGAACGTGTATGCTTCAGGAATTTTAGTGTAACAGCTCTACCCTTGTGGTAAACCAGCGCCTTAATAAAATCTGTCTACATCAGCTTCAAAGTATTTTCAATCTTTCTGCATTACTGATAGCAGATTCTGTCCGTTGTGCAAGGTGCAAAACCACCTATGGACTCTCAACCTCTCCTATGCGAAGCATAGAAGCAGCGTTTTCTTCTTGACATCTTTATCGGCTATTTTTCATTTCAGAGCACCAGTAATCCTACTATGCGCTCTTATAGCCATATAACCGTTGCCACGTGTCCACTCTATCAGAATGAACTGCATGCTACGTGCTAAGACTGGAAGGTGGGCAGCATGCACTAAGCACTCATCAGCTGTGCCCTTATCCTTCTGACGACTGAGTGCGAGACGCAGCAATTCTTGCGTGAAACCTGACACCGTCCTTCCCTGTGATCGGCGGCCATTACATTGAGTGGCCATCAAAGTCGGTTGAGCAAGTTCTTTGTTCTCGAGGAGTACGGTAGGAGGCAGGCGTCTCTAAGCGCAATGGCTGAAGCCTAAGTCTGCAAGCCGTATACACCAGCCGACAACCGCGAAGGTAGATAAGTGCTTACGTAACGACAGCCTGCCGTAAACACGAGGCAGTGTAGACTCGTACAGCATAATGCCATCGGGATGGCTTAGGGAGCTGGTTGCGTCGAGAAACCGATCGATGAAACCCTACGCACACGTCTCACTAACGAGAGCATGAGCAAGTGTTGAGTGCTCTCAGTACGCCCTGCAGCAGCAGCTGAACGGCTCTCGCAAAAGCCTCACAGGCTCTAAGTGTCCTTCAAAATGTTTTGACCAATTTGCGAACGTTTTCGACTAAACGAAAACCATATATTGCAAAAGTTCAAAAAGAGTAGTCGGTTTTGTCAAACATGTTACTAGTTCGTGAATAAAAAAAAAACCTACATCTTCGATGTTTCCAGCATACCGAAGGAAACGCCGTATGATTAATAACTTCCTCGGATAGGCTGATTTTTCTCAACAGAAAAGCCACAATAATGACTGACTGTGGTAGTGTGGTACTAAGTAAGGCTTTGGAGCATAATAGTAAGTTTGGGGATTGTGAGACTGCTACTTCTCAATGTCTATTAGTACCTTATGGCCAGAAAATATCGTTACACCCGTAAAATTTCTTGAAAAAGTTCCTCGTCCAGCAGTCTTGGAGAGAGTGGTATGGAACGCATCTCTAAACAAAATTACGGTATTAATCAGTTTGCACCTAATGCACAGCAATAGAAGGATTTTACATCTTTACAATCGAGGCAAGGTTAAGCTTTGTCTTCAGAGAATGGCGTCATAGCATAATGGTTTCTTTCAGAGCCCTGGGGTCCTCTTTGCATTAAACATGACAGATACGTAAACTGCCTCAATGGCCTAGGGGTAGCTTTCCTGACTCAAGGGTCCCCGACCCAAGGGTCACACGTTCGATTTCCAATTTAATTACCCCAGCTTTCTTTTCAGTACAATTATTTACTTAGCATTCCAACATCTCATGATGACGTTTGAGTCATTTCGTGGCCTTATGATAGAAATGTTTTCAATGTTTTCATCAGTTTTCTATCCAGCATCTCCCCTGTGTGCCGTCATGACCCTCTCGACCAATCCGGATTTTCTTGACACGTAATATACGATGACGGGATCACCGCTGAACGGGACCCTTAACGCCATTGTATTAAAACACTAAATCATACAGTGGAAGTGATCCTTGCGCTGCTGCTTGGCCTCGCGCCTCACCCTAATTGCGCGAAATTTAGCCCATCTAAGCTTTGCAACATACCGTGCCGTAAGATTATCGGTTTTCCGATTGTTAAAAAACATCCAAGCAGCATTAGGTAAATTTGAAATGAAGGCAAAATACTGTTGAAAAAAAGATGCATTAACATGCTGTATACACATAATCGAATAAAGAGCCAAACAGTTCAACAACAACCGTCGTGGTGGCTCAGTGGGTATGGCGCTCGGCTGCTGACCGGAAAGACGCGGTTTCGATCCCGGCCGTGGTGATGGAATTTCGATGGAGGCGAAATTCTAGAGGCCCGTGTACTGTGCGGTGTCAGAGCACGTTAAAGAACCGCAGGTGGTCCAAATTTCCGGAACCTTTTACTACGGCGTCACTCATAGCCTGAGTTGCTTTGGGATGTTAAGCCCACATAAACGAGACCAGTTCAACAATCGTGAATACAACAGTGTCTTCAAATCAATATAAAATATTTTGTCCTCCATGTGGTGTAACGTTGTTGTTTTAAGCATTTAATAATGATGGGTGCTTCTCTTATTAAAGCTCGAAAAGCAAATTTCGGAGCATCATCACAAAGCGACGCGCGCAAGAAACGCCGTTCTGTAAAAGATGAAGTATATCATAACAAAACCCACGAGCTAAAGGATCGTAAACTCTGGCAGACGACTGTAAAAAATATATAGCTCATTATAATCATCAATGTCTTTCAGCGGAACATACTGTCCTGGTGCTACTTGATGGTACGCTTGGGTGTTGGTTTCATATTATGTATTGTAAGGTTCAGGAGCTGAAACCTTCTCCCATGGTCTTAAGAATGTTTCTTCTCGTCTTGAATAAGGGCATAACCGCGGATATAAATAACTGCACAGAAGAGTGCCACACCGAATTGCGGGAAAAGAAAAAATGCTATGTTTTTTCCCGCCCTTCTAGCTGCTGACAGGCGTGGCTGCATGCCTTACATAGCAAAGGGTAAATTTTCCTCCTCATTTGCGCCGTAGTATGAAACGTTATTAACTCAGTATACAGTACATCATCATTCACAAACTAGAAGCTACAATGTGCTTTTTCTTCGAGCCCGGAAGGGTGTTTTTCCGAAGCGAAGGTCGTACTGTATGTTTGACTGGATCTTGGGAAAAACGCCACTAGAGATTTTGAGCGCCTTCGCCCATAGCTTTACGCAACGAATAATATCTTAGACGTTCATTTCGTGTCTGAACTTTATAAGCGCGCACTAGCCTGGAGTACTTAACCCTCAACTTTATCATAAAACTGTCATTTATCGTAGCCTAATAATTTACAGCCCAAACAAGAAGAAATGGTTCTTTGCAAAGCCGCGGGTAAAAAAGCTTCTAGTCCCATTCTTTACCTCGCTAGATACTACACAACGGCACCGTGAAATAACCTGTTACTTTGTTCACACTTCTGTATCGCAGCATAAATCTCGAAAATATTACTTTCTGGTTAGTAATAATACCATACGACTTTCGCAGGTGTTCGAGTTTCTAAGAGCCTTTTCGCATTCACGTGTAGTATTGTAAAGCTTTTCATTGCAAACAAAAGGTTTTTCATTTGCCCCTGGTAGTGGATCTTCATGGTCAAGTTAACCCTAAACAAAAAAGAGCACAGTTTTTTGCACTCAGCGCCTGTTGGTTGTTACTTTCCAATAGCTTATGATACAGGCGGCTGCATACCCGAAAGAGATTCAATCCCACGAATCAAAATAAACAGAATTCACCTGTTCACTCTGAGCTACCCCGACAGCAGAAGTCCTGATGGGACGCACCTGAAGTCAAGTGTCGCCTCTTCTGGTTGATGAGCAGTGATGATAATGGAATAGGCACCCTAGAAAGGACACCATTCGAGGACATGTAATGAATGCAGCCCAGTATGAGTTGATGATTATAGTGGGAGGAGGCAGGACCTGGTGCAAATGCGCTAAATATATCTCTAATATTTCTGCACACAGCCTGAAAACAGGATGTAATTGGAGCGTCATCCCTGCGCGAACGTTTTAGGCTGCTGCTGTGGGCAATGGTGGGATTTTCCCTAGTTGGGAACACAAGAGACGAAACGAAAGGATTAACGGTATGCACCTCTTCAGAACTTTTCTTTCTAATTATTCCTGCTCCATGTGGAGAAGCACGAATTCCGGAAATACAACTACAGCCGGCTTACGGTAATTAAAACTCGGATTATCTCTACAATGCCTTCGGGCAAAAACTTTTGGTAACCTGAACTGACCGCCTGTAGTTAACTGCATTCAAAGGGCACCCCCATATTAAAACTATTCTCTCTTCATGCAGAAATGCCTTTGTTTAATACTTAAAAAAACCACAGCGTCCAGAAAGTCTCTGTCATGACAACCTTATTTGTTACGCGTGTACATAAACTTACACGCAGTAGCACCGTATCGTTATTTTTGCGTAATTTACGCTTGTTATCAAGCAAACAGCTACCATTTAGAGGAATTACGAAATGAGATAGTCGACTGTATTGCTCTCAATGAGAGAAAAACAGCACAGGATATAAGAAAAATCACACAGCACGGGGTGGTATTGGCATTCTTGTGTCGAACTTACAGAAAGTGCATGAGCATGTGTTATCGGCAAGCCATATCCTATATTCCAGATTCCGAGCGATTCTTGAACCTTTTCCGGACGTGCATTATGCTTTACTGTCGGAAACATTTTTACGTAATTTAAATTCCTGTTTCTCAAAACCACGACGAATTGCAAGAAAAGCTTTTGCAATTCACGCACGCCCCACAATTTCATGCTCGCGGAATTGCAGAATTATCCTTGTTTCAAAAACATTGTATACAATTCATCATTTTTTATCATCCTAAACCGTTTTCGCGACACAAACTCGAGTACAGTGGCCTTCAGTGAAAAATATTACCCCACCAGAGAAGGAAAAAGTGACTGCCCCAGGCAGTGCCTCCTTGGCACAGCGTAGGACTTTTCGACGTTTACCTTAATTTCTTTCTCTCGAAAATCAATTTTTTTTGATCACGCAATGCTGCTCTTCTGTCTAGCAAAGATTAGAAATGCAGGCCGGATTCACCGACTTTCGCGATCACTATTGTTCGACAGACCCAAACATCTTGAAAGCGTTAAATCCGAGGCAGCCATTTAATTCTTAATTTAACTAATAATATGTATATTTTCATACCAACATTCAGCGTCTACTTGCCATGGTGCGTAAGCAAGGTTTCAAAACGAGATAGCTTATACGTTGTGCCTGTCCACAGTAAGTCTTGAACGTAAGTAGCCTTTAGTCGTTTCGGTTTAGGCTTCGGTTAGCGGGTTCAACGTCCCAAAGCAACTCAGGCTATGAGGAGCGCCGTAGTGAAGGGCTCCAGAAATTTCGACCACCTAGGGTTCTTTAATGTGCACTGACATCGCACAGTACATGCGCGTCTAGAATTTCGCCTCCATCGAAATTTGACTGCCGCGGCCGGGATCGAAACCGCGTCTCTCGGGTCAGCAGCCGAACCCCATAGCCAGTGAGCCACCGCGGCGGCTTCACATTCGTGTGCAAAAGTAGTTCACAATGCATCGGTATTTTAAAGGTTATAAAAATATTTAGGAACTGTGGGGATGCTTAATTCATCTGAAGAATGGAATGCGATAGCATTAGATTTCGCATTTTCCACTGCTTATGCTGCAACATTTGTGTGCGTTTCCGTCAGTTTCCTTGTAATTGTCGCCCCATGAACCGCCATACTCGGACGACTGCCAGCTGCATTAGCAGGTATTCGTCATGCTGTGGCATTTGCATATATCAGTTTTATCTAATTTTTTATTTCGATTTTTTTACGTTTATTCTTGAACTCTTTCGTTTAGTCTCCTTCTTTATTTTCATCCATGTTTTATGGAGAAACTACATTCATTGCAGTGGCTTTGGGCACCATTACTTCTTCTAGGTCTGCCGCAACCATGAATTTAAGGTCACTGAAATGAAAAATCATATAATTTACTTTCATAATGTTGTTGTTGTTACGGAAGGCCAAGTCCGTGCAGGGGTGTCAAGACGGCGTTCTTCGTTGTGGCCAATTGGAGGCCAACCCTTTCTTGCAGCAGTTGGAGAAACTTCGCGAAAATTCTTGCGCTTTAGTTCAAATCGCTAAATATAACCAATCTCTGGACGTAAAAAGGTCACGCGGCCTCACTCAGCCAGTCATTAATTTAATTTTCACCTGCTACGGCGGGCAGGCAGCTCACAAACTGGTGGCAGATGCCACGGGGGTTAGATTGCGATAACGTCACAATGTCACGTGGCCTGTCTCAACCAATTAGCGAATTTCGTGTATTGCATATCGTGTTTTCGTCCTGAAGTGAACTATAATGACATCGCATCACTACCAAAGTTCCACGAACTTAGTGCTTTTAATCGCAATTTATGAACGCACGAGTACTGCTCCACAAATAATATGCCCTTTCATCTCATCAGTTTACCATCAGAGGTGTGCCTTTATATAGGCCGTTTTATCAAGAACGCAGCCTTCTGGAATGTGGCGCAATCTAGCGTCTAGACTGGAAATCACCGCCTTGATGGTATGCACAATCGCGTTGACGGTGTATAGATCAAACAGGACTCAGGTGGCACAAATCGACGTTTCGAAGCCTCCGCATACATTTTTTATGCGTTGTAAAATTGCGCACTGAGACAAGAAGCTTTTAAAGCAGTAGTGAAACCGTTCTCCCAAGAAATGGGCGGAACATCGGCCGATTATCGCCCCGCAGGTGCTTCCATGGTCCAGAAAATAAGACAAGTTTGGTGTGACCTACGTGATGCAAAATGGCGTAGGCGTAGCACTGCTTGCGACGGCGTTCGGGGGAGTGATGCAGCGCAACTGTCAAAAAACTTTCATTGATAACTGAGTTTGAGAAATAGACTAGTGTAACCAGTTAAAAAAATATCGTTGGAAGCTAGCGAAATTGGTCGCTTCTTGACCGCCTTAAAAGCGATGTTAGTCGGAATTAGTTTCCAGAGTACGTCCAGTGTGCATACACTCAATTTACTCTTCTGATAGTTCCGGTGATGCGTTTGTTTCCTGAATGCCGACGCATACATGCGACAATTAACGTTTTGCCCTTGATATCACTCTACGAATGAAAAATCTTTCAGCCCCGAATAAATTGCCGCGCCGAATAACGGTAACCTAGATCTAAGCTACAATCAGGGGATACAACTGCTTTTTTCTAACGAATCAGCAATAGAAAATACGGGGCAGTGAGCTCTAGGCCAGCGCTGTTATTACTGTGCAACAATTTTAAATTTACAAAAAAAGTGCACCGAAATATTTGATGCAAAACTTCGTGAAGAACACGATGCTTTCACGTACGAAAGACAAAACGAGGTCAAGGCGGCTGCGCATAAAGCTCAACTCCCCTTCCTTTTTTTGGCTGCATGCTGTCAGTTCTCACACTACACCTCCTGTGAAATCCAACTTGATGCACGCGTTTATTTCCGAGCACATATGATGTGCATAAATTGCCGTGTGCGAAAGAAATACTCTTCTTTTAACAAAACTGCATAGGCATGTACTATCGGCAGCAAAAGTGAACGGGGTGCGTGCTTTGCGAAAAAAAATATTTAATTGTTGAAACGTTGCCTCGCGACCAAGTAGCGTCGTATTATTAACAGCGGTGGAGGTTGGGTATGCATGTTCTCTCATACCTTCGTAAATTCCACGCTATTGGCTTGCATCAATGAGCGCAAATAACTTTCTCCGTTCTCGCGCAGTGCGTAAACTTCTGCTGCCAATAGTACCTTCCGCATAATTAGGTGTCTGACTATCTGATCGCTACCAGTGTTCACAGCATGCATGACATGCGGCCAATAAAAACCCTTTTAGCTGACACTTTCAAGTCAAGAATTCTCCTAGCCTGCGCTCTGTGTGAAGCGAGTCAACACAAACAGCCTGAGCAACACACAGGCCGGCTGACGATGCATTTCACATATTTATGGAGCCCATATTTTCCGCTTTCAATTGTTATTAGTACCGCCAACAACATGACCTCGAATCATGATTAGTGGCGCAACCTAGATGGAAAATGCTTTACAGTTACTTCGTCACACGAAAAAGTGCTCAGAATATATGACGGAAGCCAACAGCCACCGAATATCAACTGTCATGAATGTCGTAACGAGCACCTCTTTTCCCTTCACTTCTATGCTTAATTGCTTCGCATATAGGTATTTTGTGCACTGCGCCTTGCTTCTCCCTCTGCCAGCGCATACCAGAGAGAAGGAGCGGCGCTGCGCGCGCACAACGTCCGGCTATTTTCCTCCTCGCCGTGAAAACATTGTATACGTTGATGCTATCTTGGCGACCACGGCAGTCAATGAAGGGATCGATGTAGCAGTGCGCCTAAAGATATAAGCAAACTGAGGGATCAGAATCCTGGTTTTCCAAAGATACATCCAAGCACAAATGCTGTCTATTTTGCTGACGATGAATGCTCGCTCGAGCTTACAAATTCTACATTTCACAATACCACAAATTCTCTCTTTCGGTTTGTGTGCCGCACGATGAGCAAAATTGCGATCACGGCCCCATAACGAAGCTTCCGGGCGAGCGAAAACACTAAGAGACCCGTCGTGATATGGACGATGCTGCATTGTACCAAAACGCGTCCTCTATATTTGGATGCTTTGAAGTTCACGCGGAGAACAAAAGGGAATATCTTATTTCATACGGTACACACTCAAAATGAGTGCTGGATGACTGCCCCCCTTACACTCCCCAAAGACAAACTTGTTTGCATACTTCCTACTTCCACGGCCTCCAGTCAGAAATCTACAATGAAAGCTTGCACCACGTGTGCTCACAATTTTTTTTTTCATGGTTTTAGATTGACACGTGTGAAGACAATAAGATATCGCGTTTCATGGCCGCTATGTTTCACAACTTTTGTTTTAAGCAACGATTTTGCGTGCAAAATGTAAAGGCTCTTCTTGCCCTGTTTGGAAACCTGTCCATAGAGATCTTTTGTTTTTATTCATTCAACCGCTAGAATTTTCTACCGACGTTGGCCCAACAGAGATAAGCAGACTTGAAGCGTACGAACGACTTGTAAAAGAAGTTTTGGGAATACACAACACTGAAGGAAGTCTCTTTTAAGCATCCTGGTGCAAGACAAAAAGCTTGCGACACTTCAGTTTTTCACAGGAGCAAAGGATGATATAAAATACCCACCCTGAATCTCTCCGCTTGAATAGCTTGTCACGCTGGAAAACCTGAGGCGCAAGCAAACGACAAAATTGGCTCGGCAATTTACATACGCGGTGAAATCTATTCCAGGCAAATTAAAAAGGAAAATAGTTCCTTAATTTTCGCGGTTCAGAAAACTCGAAAGGTCATCCATCTGTCTGGCCGCGTTTGTGGACTAGGCCATTATTAGGGTGAAGACCGGGTGTGATGCCTTAGGAGAAATACGAATACCTCCGCAGTATTAGAGAAAACAGAGGTTCAACGTCCGATAGTCGTCAACATGCGGATGAAACTGCCGGGCATTTGCAGCACCAGAATGGTGAAGCGATTCATTTCTTGCCTTGTTTCTCCCTTATCAATAGAAAACCTCGAAGGAAGAACTCGCACAAAACCTTTATATTTCGATACCTTTCTCAGCTACGCCGATTGTTTTTTAGATTACTGAAAAACTTTTTTACGTTTATTTTATGCTGCTCATGTGTTGTGCATGAAGCACTGGTTTTCTACTCTTTCCTTTCTTTTCTTTTCACTGTTCTTATATTTAGGGCAGCCTTTTCACTGCGTCGCACAAAGTGAATCCAGGAGACAAAAGGGAGCCAAGAGTGATAGTGCTCTCTACTTTCAAAGCGCCTCTGCTGATGGAGCCATTAAAAGAGATTTGAACGGCCATGCTAAGCCTCCAAAACTAGCCTGACGCAACGACATAAACGAGGTTGTCGCGGCAGCTTCTCCATTTCGGCGCTATTTTTGGAAATCGCTGACCTCAACCATTGCAGCTGCTGGAAGAGGTGTGTCCCGACAGCTGTCATCCTTAGTGGACCCAGTTTGATCTAGGGTGCCGTTACTTCGTCGTTACGGCAAGCCACGAGGGCTACGCTAGGAAATGGTTTAGGATCTACGGCTACAAAAACCAGGCACCGAGCTGCTGGGCGCCGTTTCTTTTTTTTTTTTATCTATGAAGAAAAGTGCGCACTCTGCTGTATAAAGCAAGATTCTCACCTCAAGCGGAAAGTTAATGGCGTGCCCACATCGACTCCAGCTCATTTCTTTTTCAGCATATTTTTGTTTGTTTTCTACGCCCCGAAAACATTGCACGGATTGTTTCATACGTGGCCGGGATGTTTGATTTAGAATGTGACACAGACCTGTTCTAAAATGACCGCACTTTGTGTGTTCTCATTGTGCGTTTAGGCAAGAATGAAAATGACACAAATAATTTCATACAGCGCAACGAACGGGACGGAGAAGAAAGACACGGGCCGGGACACAACACAGCTGTGTTGTGTCCCTGCCTGTGTCCTTCTACTACGTCCCGTTCGTTGCGCTGTAGTTAAATTAATGATTGATCTCAAGCGGTTGCTCGGAAGTGCACCCTGGCTGACACAAGTCCCACCAGTAACAGCGCCTGCCATCGCAGGACAGTGGCGCATTGCTTAACCGTTGCACCACTGCTCCAAGAATGGCATGAGGATTCTCACGTCAAACCATTACGGCTGAGCTACAGTGCTCTCTCCAATTTTTCATCGAGCATTTATTTTAAGCACTACTTTGTTTAACCACATAAGTGCCAGAACTGCCTCAGTTCACTTTTACTTTCATCAAAAACAAAAAAGTCTCTTATTACTTATCTCTGCTTAACCATGACTTTTAGACTATATAAACCGGTTTGATCCAAGGGACGCGGCCACACCTTCTATGAGTTTACAGCTCATGAGAAACTGAACAAAAGCTGATTAACCTCGACCATACAGCGACCCACTAGAAAGACAGTTGAGTGTCTGGCGGCAAAGGGATTCAAACCAAGTACCCTCGCATACGAGGCCGCCTCATATCACATGAAGTCCCTACTAAAGGCATACCTAAACTCAATGTTCGCTAAAAGAGCCATTAAAACACGAGGAAGGGAGCAATAATAGGAAAGAATTTTAAGCAAGCCGAAGAAGATGTTTGATGCGCTTGAGTTCAAGGCCACATTTACGAAAAAACGCGCTTGTCTTCTTGTCCTTCTGGCAGGTGGCAACCTTCCCACTGGTTTGTGGGTAACCTGTACAGGTGTTTATATATAGTTATACGTTGCCACGTGTAATTTACACCAGGCTACAACTGATAATGTGGTTACTGCGCAATCAACAGGTGTCTACCAACCGCCAAGGTGAGCTGATTGGCATGACGTCACAAGGTCACGAGACCTACGCGGAAAGTGGGCCACCTGATTTTCGCTCACAACGCCACCCTCGAGGACGACGAGAAGCCAATGATGCCGGTCTTACTGCAGAATGGCAGCCGTGACTGATATGCATACATAGAACGACTTTAATAAATATTGCAGTCATGTATCTACTGTGCTTCGTTTATGCCTTGCAAACAAGCGCAACACACAGAAAACATTGCTATACCGCTTTAATCCCAAAACAATATATGAATAACAAGGCATAACCACGGTAAACAACGCCAAAACAACGGCCATACAACGCTCATACCGCTAATTCGCATTTGGTCTAACTGCGCAAATCGACAGTCATTTTTTTCTCCTTGGGTCTTCCACTTTGGACCACTATGATATTTATCGGTTTCTACCCCGGGCGGAAGATAGCTCCTTGGTGCACAATAATGAACTACATTTAGGCACCAATCTCCTCTAAATACACTTCCAGCTAGTTTTTAGATTTTATTGCTCTATCGTTTCTTCAGTCTTTTTGAAATCTCAATAAATTTGTGACAAGAACACTCCAGACGCGCACGTCCAGCGAATTTGGGACACTTTTCCTGCTTCTGTAGGGTTCCAGCACTGACAACAAGACCCTGTAAACGAACAGCCATGAAAAAAGCCTTCCACTTAAATGCTGGAGAGAAATAAGCGTCACCAGCTCCACGAAAGGAGGGCGCGCCCTCCAGTGCTACCCTTGTCACCACAGATCGCTGCGGTACGCCAGCTTGTTGACACGGCGACGAGCAGACACTTCTCGACAGGCACGCACTTCTCAGAGGTTCGGTTCAAAACGCGCAATACTATATGAAATGACAAAATAAAACAGTAAATCAACAAAATCGTTGAGCTTCTATTTTCACTTTCAAGCTTCAGTGCCTTCCAAGTTAGGAAACGATAGAACTGATAGCATGTTATCGTGTGTGCCGGGAGACTCCTCCTTCCCAATTTTTCAGCGTGGTGCTAATCCTTACGCCCAAACGGTGGCGCTTTTGTTTGCTTGCAGCACGCTCGAATTCACTGAAAGGCCTCAAGGCAAGCCTCCCCAGCATATCTCGAATGATTGCAGATGCAGGAGCCCTAGGAGACAGGTGAAGCTGTCAAAAAATGTCGCTTACCGTTAAGCACTGTAGTACAGTTAGCAGTTGAGGTTTAAACCTTACTTGGAGGTGCGGTAATTTAAATTCAACGTGAAATTCCAACTAAAAAAAAAGAAAGGAACATTGCGCCCGGAGTTCTGAAAAAGAATTTCCATGGATTTTTTTTTCTTCAGCATCGCAAATTTCTGACTCCTCTTCTGTTTCTGTCAATGTTGGTGTGTATTGTGATCAATAACAACATTCAATACAAAACGCTGGTCGTCCTCATGATTTGTATTTTCCTTCGCTTGTGCATTCCGTTCGGGCACTTCCTTAAGCGCGGCCTAGATACATTTTCGCACTAGGCTAAAATATATATTAAACCAGATTGATTGATTGATTGATTGATTGATTGATTGATTGATTGATTGATTGATTGATTGATTGATTGATTGATTGATTGATTGATTGATCGGGTGAGTGAGTGAGTGAGTGAGTGAGTGAGTGAGTGAGTGAGTGAGTGAGTGAGTGAGTGAGTGAGTGAGTGAGTGAGTGAGTGAGTGAGTGAGTGAGTGAGTGAGTGAGTGAGTGAGTGAGTGAGTGAGTGAGTGATCGATCGATCTGTCGAGCGACTGATCGATGGGTCGATCGAAAGCTCTGTACACAGGCATTTTTGCATTATCCGTTGAAATGGGGCCGTAGCCAAGGCAATCGAACCCGCGAATTCTTGAGGAGCAGTACAAAACCTGCGAAGCCATCGCCGCGGGGAACTAAGGGGAATGCACTGACCTGACGTAAAACATGCACCTCACATAAAACATGTATGAATGTAAAGTCGAAAATTGCCTTCTGCGTATACAGAAATTAACTGTTTACGCTGTCGCGTCATACCGTTAAGGCCCAGTTTTTTAATGAAATTATTCTTCATAAGAACCGCTCTGTGAGCACTTGACTACATCCGAATAGGCATGTAACTTTTTCTGATGCTTTTGTGTGTTAGCTCTCAGCACTGCATTCACGGGTTTCGCCGTTGCCGTTCAGGTCCGTGTGGCAGGTGGCCCACCTGCCACGGCGGGCGGGTGGAAACCGGGTAAATGTCGGCAACCTTCCGGGTTGTGGGCCGCCATTTGTCCTTGTGATCCCTCTGCAAGGTAGTCTACAGGCTTTTGTGCAACCTGCCCAGGTGTAAGAAACAGGCGTTTCAGGGAAGCTCCCGAGCAATTCTTAAAAAAAAGTGTTTTTGAGGTGAAGAGAAGTTTTTGTCTCTTGGTACTACCAGGGTTGGCGGACGCCGAACAACGAGCGAATCATGCTAACTGGCGTTGTGATTACCTGAATTATATTAACTTTTTAACTATCATCGAATGTATCGAAAGACACCATGAAAGATACATGTTGTTCAAATGTTCAGGAAGTGCCCCAACGTGGAAGTAGATTTGTAATAAGGAACTAATTACTCGTTAGCATCCACCCACGCGCAGCCGTACCGGCACAAAGGAAAGCTATATAGCTCTCACAGAAAGTTCGTAGTTGAAGAAAAATTCATACTGGTGGGGAGTTCGATCCGCCGCGAGTGGCTCAGTGGTTAGGGCGCTCGGCTACTGATCCGGAGTTCCCGGGTTCGAACCCGACCGCGGCGGCTACGTTTTTATGGCGCAAAACGCTAAGGCGCCCGTGTGCTGTGCGATGTCAGTGCACGTTAAAGATCCCCAGGTGGTCGAAATTATTCCGGAGCCCTCCACTACGGCACCTCTTCCTTTCTTCTTTCACTCCCTCCTTTATCCCTTCCCTTACGGCGCGGTTCAGGTGTCCAACGATATATGCGACAGATACTGCGCCATTTCCTTTCCCCAAAAACCAATTACTAATTATTAACCTGGGACCACCGCTTCACCGGAGCAGTCGCTCTGCCAACTGAGCTAACTGGGACGGCTGGCATGTGGTAGGACGAGAGCGAATTTATCAATAATTCGAAGTCGGAACAGTGTTGGTCAAATGTTTAGGGGAATGCCTCAAGATAGATTAGACTTGTAATAAGGGAGTAATTGCTCATTAACGTCCACCTATGCCTAGATATACGCTGGTTGAAACCAGATGAATCATGATAGGCCGATTTTCAGGCTTGAGACGGCAGAGCGGTTCCACGCTAAGCATGCGTCAGGGCGCTTCGTGGCCACAATTCAGATTCAAAGAAGACTATAATATAAGCAGACTGGCAGAATATGCAAAATACTGGCACCAATCTACACTTAAAGCCCAGTTTTATAAATAAAAGCCATTAGAAGGCCGCATCCGTGCAATACGGCGCATAGAAAAAGCAGAAGCCGCACAAAATTAGGTGTAATTATCTCGACCTGTACGCGTATGCACAACCCATGAACAGTAAAAAATAATTTACCCAGCCTTCTCTCTTAGCCCAGCCTGGAAATAAAGTATTGAAGGTGTGTGCGAAATCATGATTTCGTGTTTGGATCAAATAAAAGCGCTGCTGAACTCATTTCTGCTCTTCAGGCCGGGGCGTATATTTTCATGAGATGGGATTTGGTACGTTCAGCGAGTGGACCACGAACGCTAAACCAAGCATGTAACTAGTTCTTAACCAGCTGAGTTGTCTAGAAGCAGCGATGGAGTGTCTTAGGGAGCCGGTAGCGTACAACTAGACATTCCTCTGCGCGAACAAGAAGGTCATGCTTCGAATTCTGATGAAGACGAAGTTCTACATAGGACTGCAAAAACATTTAGACTGTCGAAATCGAAAATTAGGCCTGGAATGCGGCCCTATCCTGGTGAACAGACTAGACAACACACTACATCTGCAGAACTAAATGTAACAGGCCTGGTTTAGCAGTTGGCCACCACTTGCATTATTAATCATAAAATGACTGCTCAGAAAGATGAAAATTAAAACTGAAATACTTTTTTTTATGTCATATTGTAATGAACACCCTAAATGAAGTGAGGCTCCTCATATTTCACTAAAGTAAGGTTTTCATACCAGACGGCATTCCCCGTTAAACAGACACATTCTTTATGTCGTTTAATTTTTTTTTAATTTAAAATTCTTTACTGTGCACCCGGCGCTATGAAACGCATTAAAAAAGCGGCGGAGATAACCGAACTAATCTTACCGAAAACGTTCCTAGAGATGCAATCACCCTAAACGTAATCTTTGATGTACTGATAAATGATACCTACATTGCTTGATACTTTCCAAGGCAAAGAACGATTCATAGGTCAGAAAAAATCCCTTCTTGCGCAACCTATTTATTTTCTGGCACAGTCAGTTAAACGGCTCAAAAGGAAACGGCATAATAAGCCCTGTAGGAGCCAGTTTTATTTTTACAGCTTAGCGGTAGGGGATACCATAAATACATGCTCCCTACGCCAATAATTGGATCTAATGCTTTTACATGCTCGCACCGCTAACGATCAATAATACGGGCTTATATTGCTAAACCTCTATTCTCGGCTTATTCAAAGTTTACACAAATAATAATAAATGAAGGCTTTTCCTATTGTGTATATAAGACATACCCCCCCCCCCCCCAAAAAAAAAAACGTTAATTTTCTCTGCGTGGTTCTTAGGGTAGCTTGTTAGAAGGGATTTATTACGCATTACGAAATGACTTACAAAATCCGCTCATAGTAGCGAAGAGCTATGAAACCGCTACCAATTGAGCTTCAAAACATTTTTTTTTTCCTAAAGTCTACCCGCAAGCGTGCCCACTCGTTTCGACGCACGCATTATGGTATGAACACAAGCGCTCGATATATTATAAACGAAAGCGTTTCTCTCTCTTGGGTAATTATATTGTGCAGAAAATGATAAATAAACGGTGCTCCAGTCCACACGTCATCATTCAGTGGTGGAAAAGTCTACGAAGAAAAAATTTAAAGATACACATACTTTACCTATTTTTATTTGCACATACTGCAGTCGTACAGACCAAGCAGGCCAGCAACATTCAGCAAAAGGAAAAATAACCACATCGCAAATCCAACACTGCGAGGAAACTGTCAGTGGAAAAAAGGAGGAATAGGGTTTGCGGACAACACTAACTTGACCCGTGGAATAAAACGCTTTGTTCAAAAGCAGCGACACATTACTTCACGACAATTACTCAAAAGCGGAAGATTAGTTTCCATGACGGCGTATTCGAAAGGCCGTCTCAAAACGCAAGCGTACAATACGAATAGGTTAGGAAGTATTTCATGCTAGAAGACCAAGAAAGCATCGAACAAAATCATTTTTTTTGCCAATTCTATTACGAGAACATGTGCTGAGTTTACTTGTTTTTCAATGGTGTCACACCATCTATAGGAGCAACATGGAGTGTTTGTTCGTTTTTATTGCGAAGGCCTGGTTCATCATTGAATGGTGCAAAAACCTAAGCACTCGGTTTGTTTCAATCTATAAAAAAATCTCTTCAAGCCGCGTCAAACACACTTTAATTGTATTTTCGACATTCTGACAGTGTACCCAGTGTTTAGTTACAAATTTTTAACTGAATTTGACGTAAAACAAATAGTTCAAGGCGAACGCAGGTTATTTTTAAATACAGGCGCGCCCTATAAGCCCTCTTGCCTGCTTTCTCTCTTTTGCCCATCTATCATTGTTAAAAGAGAAGTAGAAAAATAATGCTCCACTTGTTTGTGCTCAATCACTTCTAAGCAAAACTATAAAAAGAAAGAATTCTGAACTTTGGTTCTTCGCATCCACTTCTCGGTATTGATTGATGGCTGCAAAATGCGTAGAAGGAAAACGTATAAAGAAGAGCATATAAGGAGGACAGCTTGAAACCAAAAAGGTAGGCCTAATAACCAAGTTTTGTTTTTGCCTTCTAGGAAAAAGCTAAGGCTCCGCCAAAATACCAAACTAGAGAAGCTAACACATTCCTTACCATCGCGACACTTCCACAGAAAGAAACCGCCCCACTGACTTTGACTTCTCTTTATGAGGTTCTTCCCCGACTGACGCCAACTATATACCCAGGACAGCTCATATTTCCTCCTAAGAAGTCAGTAGCTGTTTTTACTCTCTCCCGTAACCAGATGATATTTTGAGACGAAGAAAATTGAAGGAAAAAGCTCTTTAAGATTTGTCGGAAACTTCGGCTAGGTTTTCTCCCGTCAACAAGTCGAGAGCGTCGTTTGCTAAGCAGGGCTGCGACGACTTGTAAAGCGACATGCGTAGCCACGTTCTCTTCAGACTCATGCTAGCAGCGCTAGCAGCGTCAGCAGACTATCCGCGGAATGTCGCCGTATCAGTAAGAGGCTTCAGGCACGACCGATTCGCTGGGCAAAAAGCAGCCGATCGAACGAGGGTACTGCATATATGTTGGAATACGTGGGGGCTAGAGATAGTACACAGGGTTTCACCGCCGTCGAGTTTGCACAGATGCAAGTAAAGTTGGCCCACGACTGCGGTTCAGAGACGCCGCAGGTGAAGAGAGCACCTTGAAACGGACATGAGCCATAGAAAAGGCAAGGAGAAAAAAGAAAAACTCTCTCGGCACACGTTGTGACATCAACCTGTGATCGAAGGAAAAAATAAAGGCCCTACCGCTGATTTGACTGCAAAAACGAGATGTCGAAGTGGCGAGATCGTTTCCTAGGGAACGGCAACTCAAGCGCCAAGGCGGAAAGTGATATTATGGGTTGTTTGTGTGTTTTGCTGAAGCTTTGTGTACATGCGTACCAAGAAGGAACAGAAGAAAGCTCAACTCAACTACATAGGAAACGGAGTGTTGTGTGCCGGCGGGCTGACCCGGTGTGAGCAGACGGAGAATGTGCTTTGTGATGCACCCACTAACCGTTGGTTTGCCGGTGCTGCGCAGCACGGACGCCGCCGACGCTACATTTTTGAGCAACGGGGTAATAACAGATAATGCTGCCAAACGCTTTCGTTTTAGAGCTGAAGCGCCCATTCCTGCTTTGAGGGGCGTACTGTGCGCCGGGTGAGCGGGCGAGCAGGAAAGGGTGGGACGGAAGATAGTGGGGAGGAGCGTAGGAGAAAAGGAATGTGGTCAGATTGCAGGTCAAGCGACAACAGAGCCAACAGAGAGATGCATAGGCGAGCGTGAAAGTGGGCGCATTAGAGGCCACTCTTAATTCAATTCAATTCGTTTATTTCCAACCCGAAGTTGAAGGCCCCCATGCGAAAAAGCTGTTTTTTGACAGCTGGAAAAGTGTCCGGGGGCCCATACAAAGCAGCAGTGGTCACAGAATAAATTACAGTGCAAGTTCACTTCGTCAAACAAAATTCGAAACAAATCCAGAATACAATAATTAACAAAACAATAGTTAAACATGAAAATTCTATGTCAGCGTTCTGCTTCAATTCACAATGAAGACTGGAAAATATTCTGAAATTCCATACATGTCAACCTGCCAGTAATCACAATGTGAACATGGTTGTTGTACATAGGTAGTTTAATGGATTACAAAATACTCCCGCAATTGCTTTGTATTGGTGGTCTCAATACATATTTTTCTCTTTTTATAATCATTCGGATGAAATGGAGGCAGGTATTGTAGGCACTGGCAAAGATAATCAGTACGCCGATGTGGTACAAAACAGTTGTCATAGCTGCGAGTACTCTTTAAAACGTTTGAACGGCATAATTTGCAGAAAAGAAAGTACGCATTAGGCGAAATTCTAGATAATGTTTTGCTTTTATTATTTTATACTTGAGAAACAATCCTTGTGTCGGATGGTGGTACGATACATTAGCAATATTACGAAGGGCTTTTTCTGTAGAAATAAAATTGCGCTGATATTACTAATTGCTGTTATTCTCCAAACATGCGAGCAGTAGTTCAAATGCGATATGAATTATGCGTGGTAAATGTAAACTTTTATTTTTTCAGCGAGATAATACCGACACCTGGCAAGTGCTCGCACAGCCGATGATAGCGATTTGCGATGATAATGTAGTCTCACTCTCTCTTTGTCCCACTCATGCGACAGCACGTCACGTTCTTCCCGCTGGTAAATGCTTCTACTGCCATCACAACATGTCAGAGTAGTTGCATCGACTCCGGTTTTGAAAGTCCACCAATCGTTAATCAACTTGAATACGTATCATGTCACTTCTAACACCACACGGTTGTGTTCACCAGCACAAGCGAATAGGCTAGAAGTGGCAGTCACATTTGCAGGAAATACATAACATTTTCCTCTTCCTCAGATTTTTTATCTCGACAACACCTTAAATTCAAAATCGCAAATGCATATCGTAAAACTCGTGCAACCAAAGGCAACAATATCTTGGTTTGAGTTTCTCCTTACGACAAAAAACGTAACCATCCAGCGGTCTGTTTTTTTTTTTTTTTCAGGTGCACTGAGATATTCCACTTGACGACAGAACAAAAAACCATAGAGGAAAGAAGCATGTTCCCACTTCTGTGAGTGCAAAATAAAGGCGAAAACGCCGCGTATAAGCTGCTACGCAAGTCTCTATGTTTCAGCGTGCGAAATGAAAAAAAAAAAGATTTTTTAGAAGTGGGTGATGATTGATAAGGCACGGCCTTATGTGAGAAGGTTCGATAAGATGAGATATCTGCTGAGGCTGTCTATGGCCTCTTACTTGGACCTCGCCCCTGGGAGAGATGTCGAAAAATAACCGTGAAGCTACCTCCTTCACAGCGATAAATACCCCAACCGAGGCCATATATACCAACAATGCCCGACCATACATGCGGGTCTGATACGGCAGAGGCTTTATGGGTACAAATGGGATTTGTATGGAAACACAAAAATAAAAGTGAAGCAGGTGTAGGTCGCTGACAAAACAGTGCTGCCAAACCTGTGCATCCAAGAAATAGTATTCTTTCAGTCATTTGGCAAGAAGAGGCCCATATGAGATACTGAACAAGTCGCGCAAACGCACGGCTGCCAGGAAGATGACTCTGCGGTAAAGTCCGCATCCTCAAGCTACCACATCAGGGATGTGGATCATACTCCGCCCAAGAAAGTGAGCTGACAATTACTATACAGGGTGTCTTCTTTTTTGCATTCCAAATGCTACAACACCTGGCATGCTCAGATTTTCATTATTTGATGCACGAAGTGTTGCTGAAGAGATGGATTTCTCAAATCTTGAGCGCAATACTTGAGAAAGAGCTGTCAAGAGGGTGTCAAGAGAAGAGCTGTCAAGAAGAAGAGAGAAGAGAGAGGGACTGCGACGACATCACGAGTAAAGTATGTATTATGCTGAAATGTGTCAGCGCCGGATCGAGAGAGAGCTGAAAGAAAAGTCAGAAGAAAACTTGACTCTTATCAAAGCACAGGACTGTTTCCTTCCAGACCGGCAAACCCAATCTCGCAGAAAGCTATGCATCGCACACGCACGTCGGGGACCAGAGAGCCCTACACCATTTGTGAAATGCGCGTCAACGATTCGAAGTTTGACGATGGCATGATTACACCCAAGCGATTCTGGTTTTTCTCTTACTTATTTTTTGTACTGAAAAATAAACTACCGCCGCCTAAAAAACAGAGCAACGAAGTACTAGCGTCATAAAAACATATTATTCACGCTAACACGGGAACAGGCCAAGAAAGGACATCGCCATTTGACGAATTATGCCGAAGCAAAGCAGGCCGAAGGAAAAGGTAGAGCAATTTTTTTGTGGCATGACGGGGAAAGACGCTGGTACGGGAAACGCGCTAAGAGGAGATCGTGGATACAAGTCATATGAAGCGTCTGGCCATTACGAGGTGACCACTTAGTTCCTTTTAGTGTACTCCAGTATTACGAACAGTCGGCTTAATTACAAAAGCTATCGACACTGACTCACTCTAATTATTAGAGCACACGTGCGATCTGCCCTGGATGCGCCTTCTGTAAGACCCAGAAGACCAAATATAACACAGTTGTGCATTTTTTCGCTTTCTGTGGGGTTGGTTTTAAGTGACTCTCACAAATTCCTAACATTCGTTGTCGTATACATGAAAGGCTGAAGGGATGCCGTCTATGACGGAATATATAAAAATATTTACAGCCGGAAAGGTCTGCGGTTTAAATACATGAGATCACTGAAACCTGGCCCTCTGCGTTGGGTAAACACACGTCCGCGGAACTACATCGCCCCGTGTCGATTTGTCCTGCGCTGGTGTAAGCTGAGGGGAAAGATGGAAAAACGGTTTTAAGGTGGAGACATGGACAAGTTGGTCCATCATATCTAGAGAAAAAAACCAGCGCAGAAACCCGGGACGAGAAAGTACACGACGTCACGACGCGAGCAGCGCCGTCGTGTTCTTTCTTGGCCCGGGTTTCTGCGCTGGTTTTCCTTCCTAAAAAGACGCTGAGATGACTCTTCTTTCTCCCAAGTTAAAACTGGTTTACACGCTAAGCAAGGTGGAGGTATCGCCTATACTTTGCGACCTATTCGATGACCATTTAGTGCCGTGACCTTTTGTTCTCCCTTTCTATTGTCCCTGATAAAGTTCGGTGACCTATGAGAAAAATATTATTTGGTTACACAAGCAAGTTATGCATATTCAACACTCAGGATGCGTTGTTTTACGTACAGTGGGAATATAATAGATCAAAAGAGTGGCGGTCGATGTAGGAGCACTCAAGAAAGAAAAATGCCGCCGCGTGCTCAGTGGTTATGGCGCTCGGCTGCTGGCCCTAAAGACGTGGGTTCGATCCCGGCCGCGGCGGTCGCATTTCAATGGAGGCGAATCGCTAGAGGACCATGTACTATGCTACGTCAGCGCAGGTTAAACAAGCCCAGGTGGTCGAAATTTTTCAGAGCCTTCAACTACGGCGTCCCCCATAGCGTGAGTAGCTTTCGGACGTTAAACCCACTGGGTTTAAACAAAATAAACCAAATCAAGGCAGAAAAGCAGCCACATAGTCATATTCATTACGTTTATTGGTTTTATTCAGCGAATTTAAGCGGCAATGATTATCTTGTGTCAAACTAAGATTAACACATCTCTCGAGCAAGCAAGCGCGCCAACATTTCGTGATAAATGTTATGACAGCGCGCTATAAATGCTCCGTATCTTTCATTTGTTAGTATCATTTGCGTGCCGTTTTTTGATGCGGTAGCTATATAACACTTGAATAGTATCTGCTGCTTTATTCTGAATTCATTCCAAAGGGCCAATTCGCGCAGTAATTGAAAGCACCGAAACACTCTAAATAGCCCCGTAATAAGCAGGATTGATGTACTTTGCCCCTACAGTGCCGTTGTTAGAGCCGTTGCTTAAACTCAAAGTTTAACCAATACCGATAGATAACACGGCGCTGGATTCTTCTCTTGATTACACTATTACCAATCACCCTCTGCGTAACTTATAATACCATATACATCTGCACCAACTAATGTCACAGGTAACTCCAACCATAGAAATTCAGACAACAGGCAAGGTGTATATGTGATAAAAATACACTGCATTTTTCACTGTCACAGAATGCAGGGAGGGCGTACACTAATTATTACGCAGAAATCGAAATGTGCTTCACAGATTTAGAGCGATGCCTCTACTTCACGACCAAAGCTTCAAAAGCCATCTCATCGCTGAAGCTTTACCTTGAATAAATAATAAAATAAAGTAACTATTGTCGCGACTGACTTTCGAACCTACGGCGGCACGAACAGAGCAGCTTCGCTGGCCTGAGCCCGACAGGACCTTGCTATTGCCGCAGCCGATCACGTATCGTGTTAAGCTGCAACGCACTCTCGTGCTGCGCATTGCACATTGTTGTCTTCGTCAAACTAATACTACTATCGAACTATTGTTGCTTTTGATACAACAACAACAACAACAACAACAACAACAACAACGACGACAACGACAACGACGACGACAACGACAACGACAACGACAACGACAACGACAACGACGACGACGACAACGACAACGACAACGACAACGACAACGACGACGACGACGACGACGACGACGACGACGACGACGACGACGACGACGACGACGACGACGACGACGACGACGACGACGACGACGACGACGACGACGACGACGACGACGACGACGACGACGACGACGACGACGACGACGACGACGACGACGACGACGACGACGACGACGACGACGACGACGACGACGACGACGACGACGACGACGACGACGACGACGACGACGACGACGACGACGACGACGACGACGACGACGACGACGACGACGACGACGACGACGACGACGACGACGACGACGACGACGACGACGACGACGACGACGACGACGACGACGACGACGACGACGACGACGACGACGACGACGACGACGACGACGACGACGACGACGACGACGACGACGACGACGACGACGACGACGACGACGACGACGACGACGACGACGACGACGACGACGACGACGACGACGACGACGACGACGACGACGACGACGACGACGACGACGACGACGACGACGACGACGACGACGACGACGACGACGACGACGACGACGACGACGACGACGACGACGACGACGACGACGACGACGACGACGACGACGACGACGACGACGACGACGACGACGACGACGACGACGACGACGACGACGACGACGACGACGACGACGACGACGACGACGACGACGACGACGACGACGACGACGACGACGACGACGACGACGACGACGACGACGACGACGACGACGACGACGACGACGACGACGACGACGACGACGACGACGACGACGACGACGACGACGACGACGACGACGACGACGACGACGACGACGACGACGACGACGACGACGACGACGACGACGACGACGACGACGACGACGACGACGACGACGACGACGACGACGACGACGACGACGACGACGACGACGACGACGACGACGACGACGACGACGACGACGACGACGACGACGACGACGACGACGACGACGACGACGACGACGACGACGACGACGACGACGACGACGACGACGACGACGACGACGACGACGACGACGACGACGACGACGACGACGACGACGACGACGACGACGACGACGACGACGACGACGACGACGACGACGACGACGACGACGACGACGACGACGACGACGACGACGACGACGACGACGACGACGACGACGACGACGACAACAACAACAACAACAACAACAACAACAACAACATTGCCAGACGCACCGCCGACCCAGCAAGGCGAAACCAAGAACCGACCAGGATAAACACGTGCTTTCGCACGTCTGCTCCCTTTAACTATATGTTAAAACCATACTGCTTTTTGTTAAGAACCTACGCCGAGGGATATTAAAACTCTGCACGTCATCAAAGAACGACGTCAAACAAACAGCCGCCTGAGCAGAGGAATAATTAAAACAATGAGAGAGGTCTCATTACCTTCCCCTATGTCTCTCTTTGGCCACTCAATTTCTCTTTGCGCCATTTTTTTTCAACCAGTAGTTTAACCTCTGCACCCTGATCGAACGTGACTCTGCTCAGAAAGCAATTCTGGACTGAACGGAAAGAAGTGCGCTTTCTCATCTTAGAAGATATTACAGCTCTTGCTTATTAAAACTCAAGCGAACGGTTCAGAACACTTTGAAGTCATGCGCCTCTTAACAAGCCTCCTTTTAAACGGCAAGCTGAAAATGGGAGCACCACTAGACGCAGTGTGTTTCCTCAACAGACGTAAGCTGAGGAAAAAGTGCGGGGGAAACGTAGTTATCAACGTAGCGTAGGAGGTAGCAGACTTCAAAGCAACTTGGTAAGTGGCCCTAAAGATCAGCGCGGTCCAGCATTGTTCTTTTTAGAACCATCGAACAAAAGCCGCGCTGGCGTCGTTGGCTGAAGAACAATAGAAGTAAGGTGCCTAGGGAAAAAGCGAGAAAAGCAGAGCAAACAATAGATAGGGTCGCGCTGTGCCTACTGCGCGTTAAATATGAATGAAAAAAAGAAAAAATATTGCTAGCGAAATCTCTCCCTTTTGCTCCCAAGATCGGGCCGTGGCATCAAGTGATAGCTCGTAACGATCTTATTTTTATTTATCATAACGCGAGCATTGAACAAACGTCCGCGTTTCTCTCTCTGCTTGTTGTACTAGGTATTATGTTATATTAAACGTCATATTAGGCAAAGCATGAGAATCAAGCTTCTGCTAAACACAGTGGCTGAAAATGCCTTTCAAATTTCACAAAACTCGGCATATCGTTTGCACTCACACAATGAATATCTTCACCACCCCCCTCACCTCATCGTTCCTCAAAAGCGGATAGCGTCATTGAAATAACAATAAACGGTAGGTACAAGAATAAACAGGATAATTACAAAGGTTAGCCAAGACTTGCATCCGTGTCAGCTCACCGTGTAGACAGGACATGCAACCTAGACAGCATTTCTGCATTTTTTCTGCATTTTTTTATTGATACTATAAGTCCCATCAGGGACTGTAACAGGAAGGGCGGTGAATAATACAACCAGGTGTAGTGCACATATTGGTAAGTAAAACAACTTGAACAATAACATATGGTGCAAAATGTTACAAAATCGGTTAGAATTCAAGCTGAGGTACAAATAATAGGCTGAAAACAATGTGACAAGCAAAAAAAAGGAAAATCGGCTGTAGTTAGCGCTGTAATTTCATTCTAGGCACAAAAAAACGGTAAAAATAATAAACAGGGCAAAATAGGAAAGTGTGGAAAATGAGAATAACTACTGGGAAACAAACAGGTGATCTCTAACCAGGGTACTAAACGCATCTATAATGATGAGCTGTTAGTAATATCTATGTTTGGATTGTTCCATTCTCGTGTTGCTCGATGAAAAAATGAGTATTTGAATATGTCAGTACAGAATGAAAACTCGTTTAATTTGTGAGTGAGGTTCTGGCGGATCGATCTAGTTTTTGTGGTCGTTATGTATTTTGTAGCGGACATTTTTAGTTGGTTGTGTATTAGCTGATACATGATTTTAAGTCTTGCAAGTTTTGCTCTGTTCTCTAGGGTTAGGAGTTCTGCACGTTTTAGTAATTGCATTGGTGAGTCTGTAAGAGAGTGTTTATTGTAAACACATCTTAGTGCCTTTCTCTGCTCCCCTTCAAGTTTTTTAATGAGCTTGTTAGTAAAGGGAAACCAAACGTGTTAAGCATACTCTATGATTTGTGTGACAATAGTTTTATATGTTAGTAATTTTATTTCAGAGGGAGCTAATTTAAGGCGTCTATTAATAAAGAAGACCTGTTTTAGTGCATTAGATGTCATGGTGTTAACGTGCGAATCCCATCTGAAATCAGAGGTTAGTGTCGCACCAAGGTGCTTATGCTCAAGGACAGATGCAAGATGAATATTAGTAAGCGTGTACTGAAAAGCTAATGTGTGTTTTTTCCTAGTTATAGATAAAAGAACAGATTTATTTAAATTGATGTCCATCTGCCAGTTCTTACACCACTGGAACTCTGCTGTCAACGCGTTATTTAAGACTATAAGAGAGTTAATTTTCTTGTAAAGGACGCAGTCGTCTGCGAAAAGTTTAATATTTTGTGAAACACAAAATGGTAGGTCATTTATAAATAATAGGAACAGTACTGGTGCCAAGACACTTCCTTGGGGTACTCCCGATGTAACTTTAGTTGTCGCTGATTTCTCATTGTTAATTTCAACAAATTGCATTCGTTTACTAAGATAGTCTTCAATCTAGTTTAGAATAGGGCCAGTTCCTAAAATATGTTGCAAGTTTTGTGTGCGAGACACGATCAAATGCTTTCGAGAAGTCTAAAAATATGAGGTCAATTTGTTTCTGGTTATCAATGCTCATGGATATGTCATTTGTTAATTCTATTAGTTGAGTAATAGTAGAAAGACTCTTACGGAAGCCGTGCTGACATGGGGTTAAAATGTCATTTACTTGAAGATAAGCGTTTATGTGTTTTAAAACAATATGTTCTAATAAATTGCATACCGCACTCGTTAGTGATAAAGGTCTGAAGTTCGAAGGGTCAGATTTATTTCCTGATTTGTGTATTGGTTTTATCTTGGCTTTTTTCAATCCCTAGCGAGGATGCAAGTGGACAATGATTTGTTAAAAAATAGCACTAGAAATTTAGCTATCCACTCGGCATATCTATGTAGGAATATGTTAGAAATGTTATCAGGTCCTGGTGCTTTCTAAGTGTCCAGATTTAGTAAAAGGTTTAACACTCCTGGTTCAGTTATCGTTAGTGGTTCAAATATCACGCCTGCGCTAGAGTTCATTCCTGGTTGTTCTCCGTTATCCGTTGTGAAGATGGAGCAGAAGTATTTATTCAAAGTAGTTGCTGCGTTTCTGTTATCCTCCGGCGATGCCTGTCTTTCACCTTGCTTTTTGGGGTTTATATAACGCCAAAATTTTAGGGGAGCATTTTTTAGAAATTTAGGAAGTGTTTCTGTAAAATAATATGCCTTGGCCTTCTTGATTCTTTACTTCAACTCATCAACAGCGGAAATAATTTTTAGAACTGTTCATTGTGACGGATGGGCTTTCTGGCTCTTTCTGAGTCGTCTAATTTTCCGTTTTGCGTGGATTACAGTTCGAGTTATCCACGGGTTATGTTTATGGGGTCTTTTAGTTTTCAATGGTACGTAGTTAGTGACACAGTATGACACAACTGATTTAAATTTATGCGACAGGGATTCTATGTGTGTGTTTGTATCGTGTGCGAGTTGATGGAAGGATGAGAGTTCCAGCGAGAGTGTATCAATGATGGTTGTATCATCGACTCTGCTGTAATCTTTATACATTATTGTTGATCTTGAAGAGGGTAGAGAACCATTATATGAGACATTGACATGTTTGAGCTTTGCGCTTTTTTTTCTTTCTCATCAAAATGTTCGATAATTGGAGTAAAGTTTACATTTTTCATCCCAACTAGCGTAAGGGGCGCCACAAGAAGCAAGTCATGCAAACACAGTTTTAGAAATTCGGCTGTGCATTCCTTTATGTAACAAAAGAGATCTGCCATATTTAAGGCACGCTGTTCGGGAGTCAGCGCAACTCAAACCCGGACCACACGTGTGTTTCGCAAGATAAATACAAAAGCTTTTATCACATTGTTTTAGAGTCAAAACAATCGCTTCGGAATTATTCCTCTTCAACCCTCGAGTAGTGACATACCCCGTGAAATTGCACAAGTTGTGCCTTTGCTTTCTTGCTTTTCTTGAAGAACATGTACACATAAACAAAAAAGTACAACTATCCCGTTAAGGGCTCAATCGAATCACGCAGAAGCCTTTAGTCGAGAGGCCATATGCGTCACCATGGAAAAAGTGAAGGCAGACGCAACAGGTGGAATCAAGACCGCATGGAAAGCCCGAAAAAAAAATGGCCCTAGACACGGTAACATGTTGTACAGCCGCTTCGAAACAAAAATCAGTGAAATGAGAGAAAAACAAAACAACTTACAAAAACAACCGCGCCGAGCAAAGAATAAACAGGGTTAGTGAGTAAACTTGCCTTGTTTACGAACCACACTCATTGACTCCCGCTCTCGAAGCATTCCACGCACTTGCACTAGTTAGCGCGCGAACCCAAAACGAACTCTATGCTGACACCCTGCCTGCTCAAGTGCGGAACCCCTGATTGCGTGCTCGCAGTCGCTGAAGCCGACAGATACTCGGGAAAACCAAAACCCCTTCACCGAAAAAGCAGCTGATCGCAGGGCGGAAGGCTCCTCGATTGCCGCATTTGCTGCCGCTCGGTGTTGTTCTTCGCTCAAGTTACTGCCGCACAAGCAATTAGGCTTTGGAAGCGTGAGGGCTCGAGCAGCGAGGCATGTGGCCCCGCACAGGACCGCAGCGAAAACCGCGAGCGCCGTGATGGCTGTCGCGCTTCCGCTTAATGGGTGGAGGGAACGGATACGGAGTATGTGTGAGCGCAGCTATGTTTACACGAAAACCCGTGGTGTAGCCCTTTTTCCTTTCGGCATAATTCCTTTCTCAATCGTAGGTACGCGGTGCGAATCTCGGAGGGGATAAGCGCTACTTGCATGCGCATGTGTAGCCAAGCAGCACGGCATACGGCCCACAAAAATGACTACAGCTGCTTGCAATAGCGGAGCCTTGTGAGCGATGGTCGCTATCATTATTGGGGAAATGTGATTCGCGAGGTCTACGGGCCAAGCTTTCCTTCACTTCTCTAGGCTGATCCGCCAGATGCGAATGAACTGGCTATGGGCTCATGCACAAGAAGCCCACATTTCGATCGGTACAAAATGACAAGTTTGGCTACCCGACTGATTGAATCTTGCAGTGGACTTAAAAATAATTCATCAATTAATAAAGAAGAAGACTTCTGCCTTACCCAGATTACGTTAGCATTACAGCCTGCTGTGCAGTAATTATATTTGAAACGCGCTCCAGTCCGTAATTTTCTATAGTCTAGAAAGCTTCATCATCAGTACTGTAAGACCTCCTCGAAAAGAGGCCTAGACGCAGTTACTTTTTGTGTCAATTTTCTTTCTTCTTTAGTTTCAATCTTACTCAGCATGCTTTCCATCTTACCACTTGTACTATTATTCACGCCAGCCACATTACTGAAAGAAGCTTCTCAGCGCTATTAAAAGAATGATTTTACTAGAGAAAAACAGATATATAGCCCGTCTAATCAAGCCATTCCTTGACCCTCTCTCCTTCCCTTCCTCGCTGTCTTTTCCGCCTATCTCAACTCAGGCTGTTTACGTAGCGTTCTATAGCCGCCCGCCGTACAGCGCCACCTAGCGGAGGCAAAATAAAGCGGTGCGCACCACCACAACTTCAGTGACTTAATAAAGCCCGATTCCTACAGGAGCGCGTCAAATAACGGAAGACCAGTGAATGAGGCGTCCGCACTGCTCCGATTAGAGAGCAGCTAATATGATTGGCATTGAATATGAAGGAGGTGTTGTGCTAGCTAAACTCTTGTCACGGATTGCCGTGCATGTATTGAACGTCTCATCGAACCGCATTGGCGGAAGGTGCAAATTGTTAACGTGAAAAATCGCATCACCTTCATTTCGGCTAACGTGTTCACCTTTTCAAAATCTTGCCAGGCATAACAAATGCTTCGAGTAAGTTTGTTTTTGTCCAGTAGTACTATCTCTGTGAAATGACAGAAGTTTTTTTATGTTGGGACAATTATGCAACAAACTTCCTAAAGTTATTGGCCGAGGTGCTTACTCGAGGGAAGATTGCGTATAGGAACGATTTCATACGTCTGTTTTCAGACAGCTATTAAGGTCTGTACTTTCATTCATATTCCATCTTTATACTCACGGCTCTGTGCTTAGCAACAAGGAAAAGTAGAAGAGCAAAGCATGGCACATAAGTTCACGAAAGAGTGGGATAAAACACTGTGGCTTTTACCGTACTCAAATACGCGTCTGCTGCTCGTCCTTACAAATCGTGTTTCCCATAAACTTTGAGACACTAGTTATTTTCCTGAGGTGCGTCAATCATACCCAGTGGCCCGGGAAGGTTCCAACGTAGCTTTTAATTAATTCATTGCTTTAGTGCCAAATTTATTCAGAGCACACTTTTATTATCTTCATAACATGACAGGCAAACATTAGAAAGACCATAGAAAAATTCTATACTTCGTTCAAAACACTCAACTCTTTTGTCTTATAGAGTGTGCTGTGGAGACATTTAGGTACAAGGTATCTCGAATGCTACGACTTCTCTGAACCCAACCGCAGTAATACACGAGCAAGACAACCGTTAAATTCATTCTCCTCACCATCCTGAGGATCAGAATCCAGGAACCTTTTATCGCCCAGAGAGCTCATTACAATAATCAAATATTCTCTGTTCCTAGAGGCCTCTCCTTCTCCATTAAAGTCCTCCTCCTCCTCCTCCTCCTCCTCCTCCTCTGTTCCAAGACACGGGTCTCTGGACCTCACCACCGATTCACCTTTAACTCCGTTTATTAGGGCAACTTTACAAAGCATACTAACCCATCGAAAACACAAAAGCACGAGCACGTTTTATGTGTCGTACTCGAAGCCCAGTTTTCGGACAGCAGATATATTTCCTTCATTGACATAAACTACTTAAATTCTTACTTCTTTTTAATGAAGAATGTTTTACTCAACTGTCATTTCACTCAGTAATCCTGTATTCTTTTGACGGAGGGCAGATAAAGGACGATGCAGTGAGAGGAAAGAATAAATTCTTATGCACAAAGTTCTCCATACCCTCAGACGCTCTGACTAGAGATTGATTTGCTGAAATCAGACTTCACACACTATTAAAGTTCGTTGCTGGTATCGTTCAAAAGATTTTTGTACATAGAGGTTGTTTCTTTCTTCGGCTTAAGAAGTTCTGTCAACGCGCTCCCATTTACTTAATTCTCATTGATTGAAGCTAAGCCGGAAACGCGCCCAAATGAAACTCGTCGATCTAACCGAAATTTTGCACTCGTTTTGTCAACGGTAAATCTTTAATTCGCTTTTCGTTTCAAGAGAAAACACCTCGAGGTGGAAGACCGAGCGGCAAACAGAATCGAAGCCGTTTATTCGAGAACCATGGAAACGAAGGAAGGCGTGTACAGCCGTGTCAAGGGCGTTGACAGGCTGCCGGAAAATCCGAATTTCGACACCCTTAGCAACGAGATGGCAGCAAAACTCTGCCGCTAGAGCGGCTCCATTCCTCACCTAATGCCTGCCACCGTACTGTTTCCTTATTCACGCACTTGTCACTTGCGATTTTTTCCCGCAGCGCCGTCGCTGAATGCGTGATTTCTTTTGCTAAACTCGCTTGGTGGCGCCTTTCAGTAGCGTTCGAAGTAAACTTTGTACTCCTGCACCACAACTGACGCCGATCTCAAGAACAGAACTAATGCATGAAGGATGTCAGCAACAAAGAGGATTTCGCACGATCATCCGGGTGGTGGTGGCAGCGCGAGCAGCTGCACCATCTGTTTTCACATAGCGACAACCAGCGCACTTATGGTGGCGCTATCCGTCGCACGCACGCCGATTTTGTCGCTATAAAGTGGAGCCTTGATTCTATGTACAGTCTTGATCAAAAGTCTTAAGGCCACAGCGTTAAGCTACAGTGAAATGAATGCTCCTAGAATGCTCCGTAAAGCAGATCATTCAAAACAGAAATCAAGCAGAAAGCTTCTCACCGCAAGTACCTTGTGCTAGCATTTCAAGGTCATTCGGTCTTTAATAGTGCCGTAACGGTGCTGTTATGCGCCTGAAGCTATTTTTGACCAAGACTGCACGTGTTGCAACACCACGCAGCTGTCTACGGCGATGGCCGAGTGATTGCAGATGCCCCAAAACAAAGCACCTCAGATCGTGCTAGGTTTGGATCGGATCCTTCCCCGAGTGCTTGGAAAGCTCCGTAGCGCTGATACCGCTCGGATGAAAAATTTGGCTTGACAGCCGTTTGAGGTTTTTCTGCACACTCAACACCAATTTACCGAAAGGATGCTCAGATGTGCAGCAATTCACTTGTCCTCTAGCACATTCCCTGATGAAAATCATTTTTTTTATTGACAAAACAGAACAAAAAATTTATTCACGCGCACAGAGGATTTTTCGGGCGCAATGGGAATATTTATTACTTCACCCCAAAAATTGGTACAGGATACTGAGGGTAGGCTTTCATGTGTACAAAGTTGGCGATCTTCGTTCTTCTGGCAGTGTCTTGACAAGTGCAGTGCTCTTAACCTGGTAAACTAATGTGGCATAAGATGAAAGTGTCGCTATTTTTGTTCTTTGACAGATTTCATTTGTTAGAGATACGGCTGTAATGCCGAGAACTTTCCGGTGGCACCAATTAAACATTCTCGTTTGCAGAGGAAGAGGCTAATGATGCGCGAAAACATAAAAATTCGGAGGACACTAAGTCTGACTACGTGAAGGAATGCGAAATCATGTGTTTTGAGGAAAGGAAACGTTTTTGAGGAAAGGGAAGGGCGCAGTAGCTCTCAGATCTCGACATCTCGGTGGAAACCTCAACCCCACCTTAATCCTCTTGTGACCCATTGTGTGGTCAATGGCTCAACACTTTTTTGTGACCCAAGATTCAGCACATTTTTTGACTCACTTTGTGACCAATAGCTAAGCACTTTTGTGACCCATTTTGTGTCCATGACTTATCATGACTTAAGGCCTTGATCACCACGACTAAATTCCTTCCTCAGACAATGACTCCGGTCATGACCACATTGATTATATTCCGGTCATGACTCATGACTTCGGACTGATGACTCAATTACAATAACTCGCATTACCATGGCATTGATCTGACACTCTATTTACATACCAATTGTCATAACATTTAATCATGACTACTGTAGACTAGCTGATAACGTCATATCGGGCGACAAATTTTGCTTCCACATCTTGCTTCCGCATTTTTCGTCCACTTTTTGCGGACACGTCAGCTCCCTGCATAGCTAGTAATGCTTTCGCATTAAATAAGGCAGAGAAGCTCGCTCAAAGGAAATCCTGAAAGCACCAGGAATAGAAAGCTGCATGAATTGACAGAGAATACTGAGCAGACAGCGGGCAGAAAAGACTATTCCGAAAAGGAATCGAAGACACATCCGGAAACAACAGGATGCGCGGAGTGTCTGAATCAATGACGCGTACCCAGAAAAAGAGTCGAAAAGACCAGAGAAACGGCATGCGAATACCGTCGAAATCCCGGAGGCGAAAGCCATTTGCCGTGCCTTTCTCGACAGTGCGTCGCAGAGAACAGACGGGACAACAGACGCTCGTGGATTGCGCACACTTGGGCGTCGCGTGTGACGCATCACCGACGACTGCAAAAGGGCAGACGATTTCAAGCTTTCACTAAAAGCAGTCGCAGTTTGCACGTGCACGTCAGCCCAAAAAGCTGGAACAGTGAAACGCTTTTCATGAAAGAAGCCATGCTGGGGTATTCCAGTCCAAAAGGGGGATGGCTTTCTTTTTGTGTTCGTGCGCCACGTGCGGAAGTCTGTAAAACACGAACAAGAAACAAGCTTTCTGCGTTGCCTCTAGTTCTTTGGTTTTCCTAGCCACTCCATTGCTGCTGTGACTTCACTTGTTACTTCCGAGAATAAAACAACTTATTATTCTCCCTATCTCCTGCAAACCATCTCCGGTGGAACCCAGAACATTCGGCATCGAGCATTCGGCTTAGGTTTAAAGATTAATAAAATATTGAAAAATCCTCTACGTAGTCCTCTAAACATCATGTTAATAAGTTTCAAAGTATAACTTCAAAGTTATCTACTTAATTTTCTGTTTGCTTTTGTTCTTGTTTGGCTTTACTCTGTCTACTGATTTGGTTTTTGTGTTCATTAGTTTACGAACCCTTTTGTTATACTCGTTTAGATATAAATTTATTTAACTCGCTTTACTAGTCCACATTTGAGAAAGTATTCATCCAACTTGTCAGCAACCTTTTCCAATAACACAAGCAGTTTCTTCTTTTTTTTTAGGGGAACTTGCCCTGTGGCATAAGACGCGCCTGTCGATATGAACTAGAATGTCGCAGAGGTTCTGTTTCTTCTTATTTAGAAACATCAGCACGCCCCAGCTGTTATTACTAATGTTTATTGTCTGCTAGGTCTTCCCGTTTTGTAGCCGTAAATGCAACTTTCTTTAAATGAGCTTTCTGCATTTGTATATAAACAAGTGTGCTATTTTGTACTCGATTTGTGCGCCCCGTACAGAGGCCGTTAAAACTGGCATCGCCCTACTAGGCAAATTGTAGGTTGAGAGCTGTTAACTCGGCGGCTACGTGGCTACGTGCTTGAAACAGTCGAATAGTTTTGTTGCAGTGTACTTTGCCAATTGTTAAGAAACTGAGAAAGGAATTGGGAAGGCGCCTTTTTTTCAGCTTAAAAGACATTAGATATGATTGATAATAAGCTAAACATTCTGGTCCATTTCACTGTGACGTTCACATCAACTACACATCTATGGATAAGGCCCGCAGCTCCCACTCTCAGATCAACCGAGACACAAAAGCCAGTCCGCGATAGTCGGCTGTCGGAGCGTATTAAGGTCATGTCTACTACTCGCAAACTACTGTAGGCAGCTTATTTTTTCCACAGGGGTTGGGTGAAGTATCTCTTGCTTGTTGGTCGTGAAACGTAAGCTCCACCTTAAGTGCATGACGCTATAGTGTAATGGAATAGTTCCCGTATATGTTCAAGGTCATTTGCTACTTTGCATTCGTTGGTCCCTGGCAGTCCTGATACGACTCCTGGGGCAGTGCTAAAGCGATTAAGCGATGCGTCACTGCCCTGCGATGGCAGGTGCTCCCAGCGGTGGGCCTTGTGCGGCTCAGGTTGCTCTTCCGAAGCGACCAATCATTAATTTAAACGGACCCTGAAATCATTTTAATGGGCGTATTCTCGTGCAACAGATATGTAGAGGTGGTCTTTGTGGTTATTGGAGTCAAATTTGAAAGCTCTGTTTGAGCCCAATAATTAAGAAGTAAAACTTAAATATCGCTGCTCGTAGTAGCTCTTATCAGATTAGGGCGACACACGTCATAGCGCGTTCCCTACCCATATCATGTCACTGGGAAGACGGGGCGAGCTTGTAGGCTGGTTCTTCTGCCCACTGACGTCATCGAGGTAGGGGATGCACGGTGAGATGTTTCACCCTAATGGGTTGAGAGCTACTGCGAGCGGCGATTTTTTTAATTTATTTCTAAATTATAAGGCCCACGCACAGCTTTCAAATTTCAGTCGAATACATACAAAGACCACCTATACAGATATGTCCAGGGAAATCATTTCAGGACCCCTTTAACTTCCACCTGTCGCGCTGGGCAGTTAACTTCCTATCAGGTGGGCAGGTCGTCATAACAACGCAATGTCACGTGACCTAGGTGGCCTACCTGCCCGCTAGGTTGCTTTCTGGGGACCGCCTGCCAGGGCCACGTTCGTGATTTTTCGCTCACAACACCGACAACGACAACGCTGTCGCCAGCAGCGCATTTTCTGGAGAACGGGGCCTTTAACACTGTGGCGTTAAAAGATGGCGGCAGTAGTTCAGCAGTCTGGTGATCTGAAGGTGAGGATACTCTGTGAGGATCCAGAACAACACGCGGTGTTTCTCAGCACAGTTCTTAGTGGTGCCCTTGTGCATTAAACGTCGCCGCCGTTGGCGAAACAAGTCGCGTGAGCATCTTGCGATGATGTGGCATCACGTGACCATGACTTAGCAGCCAGTGATTGGCAAAATCTCAGGTAGCGAGGAGCCGTCCAAACGCGCTCTCAACAGGCGTATGTAGAGCTTCTCCTTCTTTGTGTCAAAATAGCAAAAGTAGAAATCATGAAAGCGCCAACTTCTGCGCTGGTAACGCGCATTAATAAAAAAGATAATCGTAGAGGCATTTTTTGTTATTAGGAAGGTCAGTGGAGAGATGAGCGTGTTTCTTTCTCAAAGATTGCCCTTAAAGAAAGCCTTCTGCAATTTATCCTCACAAGCAAGTACGCCGAGAGCAAATAATTTATCGATGTTTTTTCTAGGTTGTAAATGTAGCTCTCTTTCAGTGAAGCGTTTAGAATTTGTCCTACAGAGTTATTCTTCAGTATATCGCACAGACAGAGCCCACATACGCATAGATTCTTTCGCACACTTCCTCAGTTTTAGTCGAGGGCGATGTCGAATGCTGACTCAAGCCGAAAAATATCCTGAGCCAACAAGAGCGGGAAAGAAAAAAGAATTAGGCAGCCAGCATATAGACTTCTCTCTTGGGTAAGACGTTGTTTCTAAGTCTGGACTGCAAGTAAAACTAACGATCTCGGTTATCTGATTCTTATTGCGTGCATATTTACGTACTTGTAACGAATTTGCAAAGATCAACGCTCGCAAATTTGTAAGGTTGTGCTTGAGTTGAACGCATAATAATCAAAAAAAGCTCGCGGCCGCAAAGCTAAAAACCTATCAGTGGCAACCGCTAGAAAAACAGCATATTTCTACTGCGAAAGCAGTTTTTTAGGATTCAACGCACATCTCTGAGTTACAAAAGCGCACCCGCGCCTTTCATAAATGAAATTATTCATCCCGACGATACCATGGGGAGACTCACGTTTGTGTTTCGAAATGGTTCTATTTCTTACCGCAGCCGCTATTTCCACGACGCAGTGCCAGATCATTGCTTAGACCAATTTATGTTTTGCATATCTTCGGGCACGAAACCTAGAATTCAAGGCACATCCAATGGTGTCTCCCCGAAGAAATAGTTTAAACAAGCCTGATTCAGCTTTCTTTGAATTTCCTTGCGGCTCTGAATAAGTTGTAAATTAGATTTGAGCAAAGTAAATATGTCATGCAGATAGCGACAAGCACATCAGCGATTCTGAGAAAGGCTTCAATGTCGCCTTTGTTTAAAGTCAAAGAATTTACTTTTTCTCAAATTCGCTTCTCCTTTCAAAGCAGAAGAGCGACAGCTACAAAAATTTCTTTTGAACGCGACCTTAAAACCAAACCTTTTTGCGTTTTCAGACAGAAAACGTTACCTCAGGGCCCTTCGTTTCAGGGCAAAACCCGGTTTTGCGCAATTTTTTCACCTCAAGCTGACTGCTTAAAATTCGAGTTAAACCAGATTACAACTCGAAAATTCTCCTTCTGGAGAACTTACGTCATTCAGTGCACATAGCAGAAGGCACTGCACCAGATTTAGCGGATGTCTAATGCTCAGTCAGAGGAGTGTTTTCGGTCAACTGGCAGTCTTACACTACTTGTAACACTTGTTCCTCAACACGTGGCTTCATTGGAGGGCTAGTTAGAAATGTACGTTTTGAGAGGCAAAACTCAGGTTTTGACTGATAACCAGTCGCCATAGTGGCATCATCGCATTGTGCGCTACCTGCGCTAACGTCTCCCTGCTGCAATGCTTTTATGCATTCAAAATAGCCTATGTCATGCAGAAATGTTTTCACAGTGCGCAAGGAAAGGGCGGTCTTCCGCGGACACTGTAGTGTTGCGTAAGAGATTCGTAACTTAGTGGAAAAATAATTAAATTGATAAAAAAATAGGATTTGGTAAACTGATTTTTTCGGACAGCCTGCCATTGCCACGTTTTTATTATACATATAAAGAGCAAGAAATACTATATCTCGTTTCCCACTCAGAAAGTAGTTTTGTTGTAAATTGCCTTGTGGTGCAAAAGTTATCCGAAAATCCCAAATTATAGAAATAGATTTCAATAACCACCTGTTAAATTCCTTACCTCTCCAGCCTGCCCCACCGTCAAAAAGCGGTACTTACTGCCCATCCACCCAACACTTTACCTTCCAGAATGTACCCACCCACTACAACTCTTCGTAGGAGCGGAACGAAAAGGCGACGGAGAAGTCTGAATGAAATACGCAGTGGGAATCCAGTTGGCCTTCAGAAGCACCACCTATAAGCCATTTCTACATCCACCGATTAAAAGCATTCGTAAGAGCAAAAGCAACAAATTAATCATTAAAAGCAAATCAAACACCACCCGCAGCTTTCTCACGTGACTTTTCACGTTTGTCCTGTCAATTTTTTCATATATGTGTTTGAAATTTACGGAAGCACTTTAGCTAGGGTGAACCACCGCGACTGTCGAATTTCAAATGTGTAAATGAAAACAGACGATGAGCTGAGGTCTTGTTGAGACGAAGAGCTCATTGGACGAGAAATTACCTCAGTTTATCTTGCATGCGGTTGTCGTTAAGGGCTGTTACTTTGCACCGAAATCTAACACTGAATTGCTCATTTTTGAAACTGTTACCACGCACAGATACTTTATATATGTTGTTTTGTTGCCTGGTCACTAGAAGGTTTATGTCAGACGTCTGAACTGAACGTTACAGCGCTTCCTGATTGTCGCGCAGCCAACCGCTTTGTGACGAGAGCCTAGGCTTGTGAACCAGCACCAACTTGGCCACAATCCCTGTCGTATAGGGATATAACAGTGAGATAGGGAGAGGTTAAACTTCCATCGCAGAAAAGCGACGACGACGAATGGGTGCTAGACACCATACAAAAACCGCCCTCCAGCAACTGCAGCCTTGAAATTCTCGAACAAAACACGAATTGATGCAGAAATCCCTGTCAAAACGACACGCAAAAATTTGTCCTCCTTTCATTCAGTAATCCTGCGAGAAACTTCTCGACCATCCTGCGCTGGACTTCTTAACGTCCGTAATTTTTCAAACCTAGGACAGACATAACATACGTTGGTTTCAGATCGATCCTGTTATTTGTGGATGAGAGAAGTGGAGGAAAGTTATAGCCCTAATTTATGATTTAAAAAATCTTTGCTAAATGAGCGCATACGCGTATATCTGATATTAAGCATATACATCCCTATCGTTAAGAACGGCGGACAGAATGCGATGTTAATAAGCTTCATTCGTCACAGTCGACCCAAAGTGAAGCTGCGAAATCCTGACCAGGTGACCCAACCGAAGAGAATCGGCAACGTGAACCGCAAGGCTAATACAAACCTGTCATTAATCTCAGCAAGGCCTTATTTCTTGCAGGCTATCTCGCGGCAGTGCTCCTTCCAACATTCCTGGGAGCACTTTCGAGGCAAAAATTGTGAAACCCCGAGCTCCCGACGACAGTCCGCCTACGCGGGAGAAGAGTTAAAGTGGGCCTATTAGCCGTGGCGCCAGCTAGGTTCAACTAAGCATCCTCGACGCTTCACCCACGCGCAGTGACTCCAACGCGCATCGCGTACTGCGGTGAAGCAATCGAGTCTTGTTAGCCTCGAAGTTGCAGCATCATGGCAGCGCGTGCAGACCATAGGTGTCCCTAATACCGGGGCTGTCTAATGACGTCTATTGCTGAACACTAAAGACAAGTCAGCTGCGCGGTTTAATTACGTCCCTTTATGTACTTAGAGAAAAAACTTTTGGAACATGCACTAGGTGACCGTTAAAGTACTCGCCTGGCTTTAAAGCTCCGCGTATTTCTTTCGAAAAAAATTTAAAACGATATCTCGAGAAGGGTGGCGTCAATCTTGCTTAGATTAGTGTTTCCGATAGCATCCATCATCGCCTTTATTTAACCACATTCTCATATTTTCAGTGAATAGCAACAGCAGCGAAGGCACAATGCTCCAGCTCCACATGTAGTATGCGTGTCGAACGCATGCCTTGCGTTTTAATGTGCGAGTTTTAAATGGAACATGCTCGGTGTGCTGCGGAGACGAATGGATTCCTCATGAAGGCATGTCTGGTGAATGTTCTGGTACAAAAGGGTGTTCTGAACGGAGAATACGCTCGTGTAGCTACTTGCCACCGTCGATGGCTGCTCGGGCTCAGTTTAAAAAAAAAGTATTTAAAACGTCCCTGCAAGAACATTCAAAGATGAGGAGCTCAAAGCGGCGTTTGTTATGCCCAGACCATATCACTTGCAAACATTAAAAATTATAACGGAATGGCAAGGCTTATAGCGCAAAAGGCGCAGATCCAACTACAACCCTAGCTAACCATTATATGCAGCATTTCATCTATCTATTACAGTATTATGAGGCCTCAGTGCAAGATTTTTGCAATTGCTGACGTTCCCGGTTCCACAAGGTAATCCTTCCTGAAATTCTTAATGCGATGCATGGACCATTTGGTTGTGTATGCAGTATTGAGCTTATTTTCAAGTGAGATCAGTTCTTTCGAGTGCGCCGTTGCTTCATGGCGGACAGCAAACCTATCCCATATTTCCCTCTCTTTTCGTTTCCTTCTCCCAATAAGGCAGTGGGCTACGAAAGGAACAGATATAAATATCTTTGACGATGTCGATTAGACATTAGTCCAAGTCGTTAGTGATCAATGCGGCTTCAGATTATGTAGAGGCTTAGTAAGCTAGTCTGGTGGCCATTGATAAACTGGCAGGTACATGAGCGTTGTTGCGCATGAGAGCAAGCAAGGCCCTTTATCCGTAGTAAAAATGCCACTGCTCTGTTCTTAAGAGTTTTTGTTTTAAAGCAGGGCTAAATTCTTTTAATTTGGCCTTTCACTGGCGCTTCTCGTGCAGTTATGCCTCTGCAAAAAAGCTTGCTCAATTCAAAGTACATCACTGCTTCCTCGCCCTACTTCCTATTTCAGTTGAGTTCAGTTCAGTTTATTTATTTCTTGCTACAGAGAGCAGTGGGCCCCGGGAAAAAAAGCCGTAGCTTGACAAGCTCCCGAGGCCCACAACATCCAGCAACAGTGGCGCCATTGGTCACGTGCAAACAAGAAAGGCATACATCAACCTAAGGCATGATTCACAATCTGTGAATGAACAGCGGAAACACAAACTAAGCGCGGAATATAACATAAAGAACAAGTAATATATAAAATTCAAAGCATGAACTGAAAGCATTATTTAAACGTTCTATATGCGCAGAGATTAGAGCACTTAATTTCACAGCAGTGCACACATTGACAACGCATAAAAGAACAATTTTCAACATACATGAATGAAGACAGCATGATATTGGCGTGCTGACGGGTTACGATAAGCATTCAACGAGCCTGCATATTTCTACCGTATGCGTAAGAACCACAAACCATAAAAAAGAGAATTATTTAGTGAAAGAACGCCCGGAGGTCAACATTGCTGCATTTATTAATGTCAATGCCTGCATCAAAGAGACGATTGAGTAGTGCGGGAAGATAATATCTAAACATCTGTATCACGTAGTTATTTCATGGCGTGTTAAGGGTGTAGTGCCGCAGACGGCGTAGAGGGTATGTAGGCACAAGGAGCTCAAGGTTAGCAATGTGAGATATTGTTGAATTGTCCCCTGTTTCCTGTTTGTAGCGCAAGGACAGGCGTATATCATAGAGACTAAATATTCTCGGCACGTTACTATTGTGAAAAAGGGCTGCGGAAGGATAATCGTAAGGTTGGTTAAAAATAATTCTTAAGGCCTTCTTTTGAAGGAGGTAAATATTTTGAAGAGTGGTCTTTGTAGCAGCTCCCCAAACTAGGTTGCAGTAATGCAAATGTGACATGAAGAGGGTTTTAAACAGAAGCAGTTTAATTGAGGTAGAGAAAAAATGGCGATAACGTGATAGTACGCCAACTACACGAGCAACCTTAAGGCATATATGATCAATATGTGTATAACGCAATAATTCTGCTCATAAAGCGTTACTAAAAGCGTGGATGCGTTAAACGGACCTAGTATAGTCTCCAATGTGTTCTTCATCTGGTGTGTGCGGTGGTGTCGAACATTACCTCACGTGCTGGCCAGGTTTCAACGCGGAAAAATGTGTTCGCTTCCTTCAAGAGGACAGGAGCGCCCCATGCTTTGTTTCAATACCTTGTTTACCCGCTCAGACACCACTCATACAGAAAGCAGGCTTCCCGCATTGTTCTAAATGTTTTTCGATACTGTGACCTAGGCTCCAGATGGTCATAGCCACAGATGATAATTATTCTGTTGATTCTCTGCACGCCAACGAAGATCTGCCAGGTCACAAATCTGTGCTGAAAATTGCTGTTTTTTTTTAACGTATAAGTGTCGCTGCGGTTGAGCAACTGCCGGAAGATTAATTTCAATGCTAATCCTACCAGTAGTTAACAACAACCTCAACCTCTCAACCTTAGAAATACAAGAGGACACAGCCTTCGAGCAGGCACGACAAGAGACTACGGATAAAAAACGGCAATGCCTCTCCGAAAACACGCACCGGAATAGCCTATATAATGAGGCTGCCTAGCGAGGCCCTTATCAAAAGTCGTCTCACATGTCAAGCCTCTCGCGAAAGTTGTAATCATGACAGCGTCGTTGGCTCGGTTGGCGCGCTGAAGAAAACAAAAGGCATCACTCCAACGAGACATAAGCCTGCACTGAGCTTTGTGTAGATGCGTCGCCCATAGTTTCGCAATCCCCTGACAACCGGCTTGGCACATCAAGCTAGAGTCATCTGCGCCATGGATTCAGCCGGTTTCTTTAGTATTGTGCTCCAGCTTGTCAAAGCGGCAAAGTCGCTTTTTTCATTTCTTTTTTTTTTCACAGCGTGCTTTTTGTCAAAAGGAAACTGTATTCTGAATGCCCTCAGGCGCGGAGGATCTACACGTGAATAGACGCGACATAGGCACTGTATCAATGTCACAAGCCACCCTTATTATAAAATCTTTCCCAAAAAAATATTTTGTCCTTCTTGAGTTGCCAATTATTAAGGTGTGCTTATTTTCATTGTTTTTAACCTTTGTTTTTACTTTTCTCACATCTGCGAACTGAAACAAAAACAATTCCTTGCATTCAAGCAGTTTGTAAGCAGCGTTTTGAGAGTAATTTCGCAAAACTCTAAATAACACACAAGTTCTGCAGTCATCAAAAAGCATGGCAAAAACAAGCAAACAATAACGCTCAAAATTATTAAAGGGCCGCAGCACGACAATGACTACGAGCCAAAAACAGTGACGCGTCTCCGAAAATACGCTGCCGGAGAGACTAGATAATGATGCTACCTGGCGAGGCTCTTATCAAACGTCGTATCGCATGTCAAGCCTCTGGCTCGCGGTAATGCACTGTGTTAGCAAAATAAAAATTGAATTTAAGCAACTCCCTCACTTCTTCGCGTCCAGTTGTCTTTGGTGCCGTCAGCGACATCCCAAAGCAGGAAACTAAGGCATAAAACTAAATGGGTTAAAGGAGGACAAAGGGAAGCAGCAGAAAAACTACACCGAACTATTTACTTTAATTTCAACATGTGAGTAAATTCATAGACCTGTAGCAATACTAAGATGGAATAATTAAAATAAGGAACAAAGACAAAGTACAGCACTTATTGCGAACACAGTAGATATTGTTTCAAAATGGGTATTACATGCCAGGAAGGTATGTCTTTGCTAGTCGTTTTGGTTCTCTTCAGGTAGGCACGATATAGGTTTTAACTTCAGCGTTTTTTGTATGATTTCTGTGTACTGTCTTCGTGTTAGGCTTCTCGACTTGCTTGAGTACTGATTAGGTTTCAGCAGGAAAATAACGATATTGTCCCACTGTGCAAGTTCGAAAGGTAAGCAAGTACGATGTTTATTTTGCACGCTGCTCGCCCTTAATTAATTTGCGTACACAGCAGTGCTTAAAACATTTTGAGACATTTTTTGTTTTGGCGTTGCGTTTTATTTTCTGAATAAGGGGAGGGTGTTCTCAGCATGAAATTTAATTACAATGACAGGGGATGGTGCACGAAATATTTTTGTTACAAAAAGTTGCAATTCACATTTCAAAAGTGCCTGGTTCCTATTGTAGCTTTGTGTTAATTTGGTCGTTGCTACTAAACTACAGAAGGTTCCTTCTCATTTTTGGCTGGTTAAATTGCAGTGAAATGCCACTTCGGAAAACATCAGGCTAGCTTCAGAAAATGTTCGTTTAAAAGAAAGTGTGCTGAATTCAAGAAAGCACGCCCTCTTACTTTGATAAACCAAACTAATGTTCAGCAATAATGTCTTTTATGTGGTTTATGTTAATAGCACATTATAGTTGTTTCAAATGACAATAGTGCCATGATACCGTATTTCTGGCAGAGAAATTCTCTGCCTCGCGATACGGGCTGCCGAGACCGTTCGTGACACCATCAGTAACTGGCCGAGTTACAAACAAGCACACCTTTCTCAGCTGGTCTTGTTGCATAGGTGGCTACAAGGTCGCAAAAGCATATAGTTTTTAATAAGAAGTATTTGAGCGGTAAAAAAAAAAATTCGGACACTAGCGCACACAGCCAAGAACTGAACACGATTTATAGAGACATTTACAAGCTTAACTGACTGATGTGCGGAGGAACAATTTTTTCGACTCCGGCATGTGCAAGAGCACGTTTCCGGCATGAGTTATTCTCATCACTACATTGGCCACCTAGTAGTTTACCTTTTACAAAAGCGCTCTTTTTTTTCTTGCAGAGCTGCAAGAGCGCCTTGAAGATTGACCAAGATCGTTTCACTGTTATAGCACAAAGCGTGCGGCGCAGCACTTTACATGTGAATGAATCCGGAAGCGCGATTTAACAATGTCTGTCATCCATTCGCTCGAGGATGCTAAAGTTCGGACTTCTAGGAAAATTCTTGTCCTATCTCACTCACCCAGAAGCACCTTTGCCCTGTTCCTTTCAGACAAACAGAAGAGAGGGGGAGGGACAAATAGAGAGAGTGTACGATGGTTGCGTAAAAGACCCAGCTCCACGGAGCAGGCAGCCTGACAAGTCGGACGACGTGTGCCTATGCTCGACCGCCTCTGCTAATGGGCAATCCCCTGACCAAGCTCTAACCGAGCGCTGGTGCGCGAAAAGGCTGCTTTGCGCTCGGCTGCTCTCCTGAAACGTTCCTCGCGCACATCGCGGTTTAGGACCGGCAGCTGCCGTGTGGAACCCTGGCAGCTTTCGCCAGGGTCTGCTTTCAGAGCCATGATGGAAAGCGAAGGATATGCGCGCAGAGCCAATAATCCTCGGGCGTAATTGCCTAAAAAACCGCGTGAAGGGGGGATGACGTGTTATAAATTCCTCAACAAGGCGTGTCACTTTTTTTTCAAAGAAAATGAGAGCTGAAATGAAGTGCAAAAAATAGAAAACGGATAGAAAAGATTCAGGTTAAAGCATTTTTTGCATATGTCGATGTGCTTTGGGCTCAAGAAAATATTTCGAGAAATAAGTCCCTATAAATGTGCGGAATAGAAAACAGAATACGCTGAAAAGCACGACTGAAGACAATTATTTGAGAAATAAAATGTTTCTCTTTCTATCCCGGTTCTCTGCAGAGTTGACGTAAAACACAAAGTTGCTAACAATGAAAATAAGCGGCAGGATCGCAGAAAGAAAAAAGGGAACTAAAATGCCAGTCAGATACTGCGTGCTGTATTTCGCATACGCTATACACTTCGGAATACTGCATTTTTTGCGTAAAATACGCTTCCCAACACGCTTAAGACGTCCTCGCTAGAAAGCGCCTCCACTCCAACTGTACGCAGTAATAGATCTAAGCTATGCGGTGACTACCTCTCGCAGTACCAGACACCATTTCCATGCGCCAAAACGAGTAATGCGACGATTAACCACAACCTACTTCTTAGCCTTGGGAGGCCACGCTAACCAGCATGAAACTTTGACAAGCTCCGGCTCATTAACATGGCGGAGCGGACAGCGCAAGCCGCTGGGGCCCTGGACTGAGGGCCACATCCGTCAGAAGAAAACCATTTATTTTCTCACTAAAGGTTTTCAATCTATGTCACTCACTCTCACTCACTAACTCACTCACAAACTCCACGCCACACTGACTATTCAACTTTCTTCAGACGTCGTGGGCTGAGGGAAATGGAAGGAAGATATCTTTGCTCCATGAAATTACGCCCAACACTGCTTGGCGAATTTAAAAACTGGAGGTTTTTCCATTACAGTGTACTTAAACAAAAAAAATGTGCACTTTTTGTTTACCTTCTGGAGATTTGGTTATCTACTCCCAGCATCCTATATTCGGAGCGTCTTCTAATTAGTGCGGAGCTTTGTAATCTCTACGTGGAAATGAAAAAGCAAAAGGCAAACCCACAAACAAAAGAAAAGAAAGTTGTTTCAAATATCATAATCAACAACACAAAAATACACACAAAAATTTACAGACCCTAATCACACTCTCCGCATGCAGGCAGAACTTAACACCCCGGACCTCCTTTCCCTCACCTCTCTTCATAACAAAAAAGCACGAATAAAGTATAGAGAGCCGTGAAACCTCAATCAAAGCAAGTATCCAAGAGAACAACAGATAACTTGTGATTCGACATATGGCCTATCCAGCGCATGCTTGGAGGGTTAAACTTCAACGTTCGTTGACGGTTGGTGCCGCTAAAAAAATTGGACCAAAATGCGAAGAATATTTCACTGCATTTACACGCAAGAGCAAAGCAATTCAATTTTGTTACACTCTCAGCAATCAGGCCATTTGCAGGATATCTCTTTCTTGTGAAATAAGTGTGCAGGTGGATACGAAGTTCGACTTTCTGCGCTATATTTTGGGGCTCGGAAGCGCGTGTTCGCATGTGCTAAGCATTGTGACTCGCGCATGCACAGCTTAGCCTGTCACACCACTCTATATAGCTACATACCGCAGCCTAGTGCTCTCTCACTCCTGTATTCTTTTGTTTCTTGGGGAGCGATCTTTCCTAGCCCTTCCCTACGGCTAGAAAACGTGAAAAAGCGGATAAAAAAGAGCATCATGGCTCGTCGTAACTGTTTATCCTCCCCACGAGAACGATTACAGGGCTGCCTTGCGTGTGCGGGGAGAAATAATTTTGGAACAAGATGACAGCCACAGAATCGATATAAATACAGTCATGCACATACTGCATGCCCCCACAATTGATGACTAAGCTCCACGTGCCTGGACGCACTATCCTGCAAAACCGTGGGGTTGGAGCCTCACCGTGCAACCGGAGGTCGACTGCGCGAATGATGGGTCTTTACAACCATCCGATGCATTCAGAACTAGATATATTTAGTCATGATTTCATTGCCTTCAAACGATAAAATTACTCATCAACACTTGCTGGTGATTTCAAAGCCTCTTGTTTCTTTCTGTTCACTAGTACTCATCTTATTCACCGCGTGCACCACTGCACTTGGCTTTTGGCCGTTGGCTATTGGTCGTTGGTCGGCACCTCAAAATAAATAAACAAACAAATAAATAATTTCTTTCAACGCAGCATGCTGCAGAAGCGGAGTGATGGTACCCAGTTGTGCAATCACTCCCGTGTGTCAAATAAAGGCAAAAAAACCCCACCCCGATGCTCAAGAAGAGAAGAGAAAATGAATCAGGAAGAAGGAAGATGTGTAAGGCGAGCATGTCGAAGACATTAACCTCAATGTGGACGCGCATGTTTCTTTTTTCTTTTTGCTATTACAAAGAGCAGCTCTGAGTTCAACACAAACTTGTAAGGTAATTACAATCTGCACACAAGTAGGTTCACAGAAACATGCTTCTCGGTTCTTCCACACACTTGCGCGCCACAGGACACAAACTCTCTTTGCGTGCAGCGGGTGTCGTAGAATAAAAAGAACAGATCCTGGACGAAGAACACCGTGATGAGAAAGAAAAAAGGGCACGGAAGCCGCAGCGAATCTTGTGCGTGGACGCTAACAGAGCGTCCGTCCTCTCGTGTCAGGCCGGACCATTAGAAACGGCTGGAAGTAGCGGGCAACTCTCGGCAGCCTTCTTACTTATTCCGGCACACCAAGTACCCGCGAGCGAAGCTTCTAGAGGTCTTTGTTGCTGAAGAAAAAAGGCTCCTTCGCGACGGACGTCTGGTACCACGCACTCACCGCAACAAGTCGCAGCGTAACGCATGTGCTTTGTTTTTCGAGAACACCGACACGGGCTCTCCTCGTTTTCGTCTGAGCGGCTCAGTTGCGACAAAGGTGGCCTTAGCCCCTTGGAAACAGAAAGGAGAAAATAATGCACTCGCGAACAAGCGATGTGATGCCACAGTTCGGAGTTATAAGTATTGATTATACATTTCTCTTTTGAATTGGTCTCTTCTTATTGCACCTCTCAATTTGATTTCGCCCCAGGCTTCCGGAGGGTGGAGACCTTATCGAGAATGGCAGTGGGTGCGCGGCTGGTGGATGGAAGATACCCGGTGAGTGCTCCGACCACTCTGCTTCAGCACGAGTGCTTGGAGGTGGAGGATTAACATACGCCAACAGACTTGGCATGATCTCCGAACGAGAACTATAACATGAACACAGTGTAAACAAAAACTATGTTGCAAGCATGTCCACCATTCTCGGGCAAAATTTTTGAAAATTGAGATATTGTCAGACACAGTCATGGAAATATTGAAAATAATGGTCCACTCCTCTGATATGTACTAAAATCTATCTTTTACAGTGTTTCCACAGATCGCATCGAACATTTAAAACTGCCATAAAAGATCAATGAAGAACGCTTCTGAGGACAGCAAAAATTTTCGTAGAAAAAAAAATACAGGACTGCCATCATGTCATCTGCGGATATATTGGTTGTTATAGAGAAATCTTACAACATAGGAAAAAATTACGTTCATAAACTGTTTCACGCTCAAAAATGATTTTGTCCAGAATTGCTGGGTATGCACGCTCGGGAGTTATTTGAATTACCTTACTGGCGTGGAGATCACCGAAGAACTGTGGGCAAGAAAATTGGAATGAGGATTCTACACAGAGCCTTTTTTATTTTTAACCTGAAGGGGGTCGGTATGTGCCAACCGATGTCTAACTCAGATGAATTTATCAGGTAAAGAATTCACCTGTGTCGTTGGGTAGCCGTAAATGGTAACAATGTTGAAATTACGGCAACTCCCAAAAATTATTCGCTCTTCCTTCCGGCTATTTGCGCGATTATTGCAGTCGTTTTCATCTTATTTGCTAAGATATGTGGGTATTCTCTTTCATGCTGATCGCAGACCGCTTCGCAGCCCAGTGAAATTTGTTAGTTCAGACGCATTCTGGCCGTAAATCAAAGAAAAAGAACAGGAGCATTTCACGCGAATCAATAGCATTAGGTTTGTAGAGAGAAAATATCAACACTTCGACGTCGGGCTCTAATAGTGGTACTATCAGCCAGAAATGAAGCGCGAATATGAATATTGAGCTACGGAGAACAAAATATGAAGCTCTAAGCCAGAGTAAGCGCAGTACAAGTGGAAGGTAATTTCTATTCGATGTTGCGAGGACTCTCCTTCAGAAATACTAATGAACCTCTTTTGTATATCCTCTCCGGGAGCTAATATGCTCTTGGTTTTTGCTGCCAGCTCAGTTTTCTTACTCGCGTTTCACTCGTTGCTGATAGTACATAGTTTCTTTTATTTCTTTACGACCTGGAATGAGCTCTGATTACAAGAAGGCTATGTCAAATATCACCTCACGAAATTATGGTTTTGTCGGACATCCGCAAAGAATAAAGTTCTGCTGGAAACTGGACTCCATCTTAATTCACGTGCCAAAGACGGGTGCGACGGTAAGCGGCCACGTAGACACGTAGAGGGGTGGCGAGCACCACTGCTGCGAGCATGCGCGCGCACGCACGCACGCACGCACGCACACGCACACGCACACGCACACACGCACACACACACACGCACACACACACACACGCACACACACACACACACGCACACACACACACACACACACAAACACTGCGACTCCACGCTGCTGGGACTGCACAAAAGAGCTGTGTACCCAGAAAGAAAGGCCCATGAACCGAAGTAAGTGAGAATTCTGTTCTGGCCCGTAAATATATTTTTCATAAATTGTACAGTGCTGCACCTCCCGCAGCCGCCACCATGCACTTATCGTCCCGTAATATCTAAGAGGAATTATGTGTACAACTTATTTTTCGGCATAATCTTGATTATTTTAAAGTCTCTTTGATAGCCTCTCTTTTATCGCCTCAAACTGGCGTCCTGAGGAAACTTGTTTTGACTGTATCTGCGACATTTTGCCCAAATTTTCGTCTAATATTTTCTTCCATGCTGATTTCGAAGCGTGCTTTTCTTCCTTCCGATTATTGGCGAGTTCCGAACTTGTATTTTTTTCTTTGATTGATGAAGACGCTGGCTACATCCAACTGTACTCATATTTCATTACAACCTCGTTTATATAATGCACGGTGCGCGAAGCTCACAGCCAGAAACTGCATAAACGCATTGATGTTCCCCTTTTAAAACTTCAGTGATAGCGAAAGATTTTAAATCGTGATTACAAACTCTCAAAAAATTTTCAGCAGGCTTCAGGGCAGACGTGACTATATTAATAGTGAAGGCTTTCGTACTTCGCAAGTGCCGTTACGAAAATTTGCTAAACGTAGTTTGCTAAACTACGTGCGTCAAGTAAAAAGTAATTTTAGTCACTTTTTATGATGTTTCGAAACTTCTTTTACTCCGGCGGTAAAACCTCACGATAGCAGTTGTGTAATGAGCGCACCGCTTCGTATACGGCCGCATTTTCTTTACCACACTTTCGTAAAGCAAAAACACGGCTCCCAGTAACCAGTGATGACGTCATAATTTTCGCAGAATCACAGAAGTTTAGCAAAACTTTTTTTTATGACGACCCATGGTCATTCACATATTTACGTTGCCAAAAGTGTAGAGGTGTTGCACAAATATTACGAGGCCGATTCGGCATTTTAAATGTCCTGTATCTCACAGAAAAGATTTACGTTTTATTCGAACCGTACACCTGCGTATCAGCGCTTTGCCCTAAAATGCGCTCCCTGAAAGTACTTCCTAATATTCGCTAGGTGAAACGTGACAAGACTCTGATCTCCTAACAGTTCTCCTTAATACCATGGTCGGTACTGTAGATGCCGCCCTTTGGTTCCTTACGCATAGCTTCAAGGTCGTAAATCTCGGTTAGTAATAGCTTTAATCAGTGTAATAAAATAATGGTCCTAGCTTTAACCGGATGAAAAGCGGATTATATTGATAACATTTTTTTGCGACCATCGAAAACTCATAACCTAACTCAACCCAAGGCTGGCTGTGCTACCACAGCGCACAAGAGAAAATGTTTTGTACCTAATTTTTCTATTTGAAAAGCTACAATCTCATTGCTAAGCTACATATGGTAACTCTGTCATTACACGCGCGAGATAAAATTACTTGCCGCTAATGTGATTAGCATGATCAGAATAACTGATATTCATTGATAATCGAGTACTTAATATCAGCATATCTAAAGGGAACTAAGCACTTGTTGACGAACAAAGATTAATGGTGTTTATCTAGCGTAGTCATGACAACACAGGAACGCCTCGCCTCACAAATTCTCATGCTAAGTTCCCGTCTTCTTCGTACCGTAATATCCGTCAGTTTTCAAAATTTCTGCGAGTCCGAATTCTCCCTACATCCATCTGGCACATTTCTTATTGCTCTCGTGTAAACCGTGTTATCCGCACAAATACCATACGTGTAAGGAAGCGCACAAAAATAGAAAATATTTTTTTTATCAACAACCATTGCACAGTCGGTGAAAGTGTCTCCACTGCAGCCATATTAGCCCGAGCTTTGACGTCAAACGTGGTGATGGGGCAGTGTCCGGTACCCACAAAGATGTCGCGGGGAGCACCTCTACTTTGGAGCCATATTTTTACGGCATCTATCATCATCGATGAAAGGCACAAATTGTAAAAATGTTGGACTGCTGGCACAATAGCTGCAATAAAGAGGATATTTCTCTTTTCCGACGCCTATCACCAAAGAGTTTTTTTTCTTATTGTGTAAAAAATAACATAACCGAAAGCTGCTACTTTCATTGATGTTGAAACATTTAGCCGTAGTTTATTACATTCGCTCAATAACAAGTTATAAACTTCGCTTTGCTCGTACTAGCAAAAGGACGAAATCTACTCCAAAAAATACGTGAGAAAACCTTTTGAAAGCAGGCAGGAGCTATAAAACGTGCTTATATGAACATACTGCTGTTTGTATTTATGGTTGCAGCTCTCAAAAAGTGAAAACTACAGAACCTCAATTCCATAGCTCTTTAGGCCTCTCAAACATGAGCATCAGTAAATGTCCCAAAACGGGCTCTTTCGCTGGGACAATAGAAAACTCGCTACGAAATGTTTTTGTTCAACTAACGCAGGACGATTGGCGCCAAGGATAGTTCTTTCAGCCAATGTACTGAGAACTTTGGCTAAATAATCTGGATCAAATAGTAAGAAAACACACCTCAGTTAACCTTGCTGCATTTAGGTGTCCCGAATCAACATCACAATAGGAACGGCCCCAGCTCACTAAGGTGTGTAGTTAAAATGACGTTGTCACATCATTACAGCACGATTTGTATCTTTTACCTTAGTGAAAAAGAGAGCAAATAATAAAAGGACGCAAAGGCAGTATATAATTATGAAAAACCACAAGACCAAAATTACTACCCGAGCTCCAACTTGCTTTACTTTCGAATGCAGCGCGATGCACCAAGCAATAAATGCGATTCAGTGGAGTTAATATCACTAGAATGGGAAGAATATAAGTGGAAATGACAAGGAGCTGCGAAAATACAGATTGTATTGCGAGTTTTTGAGAGTTTGACGCGTTAGGATCAAGCAGTGAAGTACAACCATTTCTTCGCTCGGTGGAAACGCAATTGCTCGCTCGGGATGCAACCTTTAATATTACAGCGGGGCATCCACTTTGAAAGAAGGTCGCGAGGAACTCGAAGCGAAAAGGAATGCGGCTGTCAAGAGCGACCCAGCTTGGACGCTCTGGGTCGACATAAAATTACATAATGTAGCTCTACCTTATTCAGCATTGAGGGAGGAATAAATCTAAGCAACTAGAAATGGACAAGCTGTTGTTAAAGCTAACAAAGTTCTGAGGAAATGAAAACGCAACTCGACTGGAAACGAGAGCACGGCAGAAAAGGAGCAAGACATTGTTAGGGGCATCCGTGGATCTGCGTCTAACATGTAAAAAAACTCCCGCTCCGCTCGGTATTCGGAACCCTATTTGATCAAAATACCTCCACGATCTCTGCGAGATAGGCGGCGCCATTTGTGCTCACGTGTGTTGGTTCGCCTCGCGCGAGGGAGATAACACCAATCCGTCTGTGCTGTGAACAATCGCCACACTCTGCGGCCACTTCTGAGACGCTTGATTGCAGAGGCGCAGAATGAATGCAGAGGTGGAGTTTTATTTTTTGTAACGGAGAAGAATAAAACAGTAAGGAAAGTTTAACACACACCGATATTGTAAGAGAAAGAGGGAGCAGAGCAGAATATAACTGACTAAATATATGGCCTTAGGAATTGCACCAAAAATGCGGCACGAGAACAACACATAAAAAAGAACCATAATGACGATGTCTGCACACCGTTGCAGATCCTACTAAACCCATAGGACTAGCGCGAAAAAGCAAGCATACGCCAGAATAATTGGAAAGGTTAGTTTTTTTTTTTCGTTGTTTCATATTCTGTTGCGCAAGAACGCCTGCCAACTACTTGTGCAGCAGCTACGACCGGATGCCATTAAGGAATATATAAAAACGACCTTGATTACACTGCGAGGCCCAGCTTCCACCCTCTCTGGCACTCTCTAGCACAAAAATAAGTAGAGTGACTGCACGTGCATTTTTGCAGTCTTGAATATTCTGGCTCTGCTACAAAAGCGTTTGTGTGCCATTTATTACTGACGAGCGAGGGGCGCAAACTAGACAATTTTCTGCATGTATGTAAAGCTTCTTACAATACATATAAAGGTGTGACAATAAATTTAAATATTTGGATCCCGACTTTTCATGTTAGCCTTTCCAGCACCGACCACCTTTCTCCTCGTTCGTGTTACATGCGATACAATGCAAGATTTACGTCATTTATTAAATGTAAATCTAAATTTAAAAAAATTACACATGAAGTTTCGAAAACCGCTGTCCGCACCCTCCCCCCACCCCTCCCCATTGCAGCAAGTTTATTTTTTACTCAGATGTGCTGGCTATGTGATGAATATTCCTTTAAATCCAAATATCGAAAAAGTTCGTTTCATTAAGGTACTGACTTGCGAAATCTTCGTGTTTTGAATAAAACAGCATTCACTCCAAACAGGTTTAATCAGACAACTCATTTGCTTGTGAGGTTAAGCTTAATCCCCTAGGTCGAAAGCTCACCGCCAATCGCCAGAGAAAGAGAGCTAAACACATAGCATAGAAACAGAGTTCTTCAAAGTTTTTTGCCCTTCATTTGTCTAATCCGATTTGCATCAATATGTAGATCAATACTGGCGGCAACGGTAAAATGAAGAGTAGAAAGGACCGTTCGTGATTTGTCTGAGCTTTCAATGACTTAGCGTCGTATTTAATAAAATTACGGCACTCGCTACTGTCGCATTGTCATTTCCAGAATCACTGTACTCAACAGGCCAGATTCCAAGAAACTCTTGCGCCTGCAATGCTTTCAGGTTCCCTTGAAAGAGCGTAGCCATCAAGATTTAAGGTTGTTTGTTGCTGTTTTCCTTTTTTCATTATGAGACTGCGCAGGGCGACAGCAGTGACATCAGCGTTTAGGGTTCAGCGACGTCAGAAGAGTAGGCACATAAACCACGCGCGCTCATTTAGCAGTGAAGGTTTCTCGTTCCGTTATCTGCTGAGAATGCGAGAACCATTCCAAGTCGCATGTGCTTGCAGGAGAAAATAAAGCCACGAACTGCGTGAAAGCTTTGCTAAAACTAAAAACTTTGTGTTTCTGGTCCTGTAACAAGAAGTGCGGAGAGGTGTGTTTGCCTCTAACCTTGCTATCTTCTTTCGTCAGAGGAGTCCTCATTACCAGTAATTCAGCACAGCGCCCACCTAGTACTGCTAGGCCTAGCGACCTATCACGTTCTTTTGGGCCGCTACTCGTTCATTCTCTGTCTTTCTTACGTTACAGATGATATATCAAAGCGCTATTTTTTATATTCAAAACCATGAGTAACGTGGTGGCAGCCAAGGGAACCAAGAACACTCGCAACAAGTTCCTGGTAATGCATTTCTAGAGCTTCAAACGATGCAAGAGGACGTTATTGCCTGCTTCAAGATCACAGGTGCAGATGGAATTTGCAAGCAAATGAGGCTGACCGTATTCCCATCGTGGTTATGTTTAATGTTCACTAGGGAGCAGCTTGTTTTCGTACTGATCGTCCAAAATGTGCTTCGTGGAAGGCATAATCGTCTTGCTGTTTGTGTTTACGTTTGTCTGGACATGAGCGAAAATTAATGACTATGCTGCTTTCTGCAAGTAATTTCGCAACATTTTCAGTGTAAGCGACACGAGCTAGCTTTCACTGCAACAAAAAGTCAAGATTCATGAAAATACAGGCCAAAGAAAGAGCAAAACAATTTATCCAGTCCACGCTCACCTTTACGCTCAGAAGTCGCCCGGCCAACCACGACCACAGAATATATATAAAGCGAGAAGGTTAAAGATTGATCCCGTTTCTAGTAAAATGCGTGGAGCCCAGGCATGACGAGATATTGATCAGAAGAGGCTTTGGCTTCAGACTAGACCTTGGATAGAATGAAATCGTCTCCAAACACTTCATATCCCGCCTGGAGTCTTCCTTACTTCGGAATCAAGCAGTATATTTCGAAAGCTTATGCAAAGCAAAACCAAAAAATTTCCAAGTAAAGCTTGAAGGAAGAAAGGGTTGCAAAACGGATGAAAAGTTTTGAGCAGTGATTGAAAGAATGAGGTCCGTTGTGTCGCACTTGATGTGAACTGAGTTTGACCTCTAGGGAAGTAAAGCAGTGCTTTGCTGAGATAGTTTTTTTGCCAGAATTAAAACGGTATCAAATTATGTTCTTTAGCATTCGAGGTACTTTCGTTTCCATTTTGTTTCCATCTTTTTTATCTTTTTGTTTGATCTTTCTTCCTAATCACTGTTGCCAGCCATACACTGGCATTTCTCTGCAGAGATTAGGAATGCGAGTACTTTTTAAAAGAGTTCACAAAGGTATCATAACAAGTTTGTAACAAGTCCTACAACACGAACTGAACACCTCAGGTCATAACAAATTGTTTACCTCACATCAACTGCTGATTGCAGCGCTGGGCGGCAAACACTCGTTGTAGTAAATAGAATCTTTGGTCAACTGATATCTGGATCAGATATTAGGCGAGAATTATATTTGACAAAATAAGATAAAAGCACAGTGGTCAGAGGCACACACCGTGTCATGCGGCATTGTGCCTGTTTACATCAGGGCCTCTATAAATATTTTAGCATTGCACCCGTTGCGACTGCCATGTACTACACTGCATTATGGTATCACTGAGACTGCGACCTGTACGACTGTGCTTATTTTTTATAGTGGCACCGATTCTCAAAAGCATCAGCGCCATTTTTAGTGTTATTTTCATTCAACAAACTTCAGTTTTATTCAACTAGATAAGAGAAATACAAGCGACCTCAATATATTCATTCAATCAAAAGGCAAACGCGACGGACACGAATTAGCCACTTAATTTTTCTATCCTGGTTAGTGATTTCTATAGCTTGCACGAACAGAATAACATTTGCTCCACTCTTCCGTCTGCATCTTTGCCAATGCCCATTTTTTCCCTTGATTACCGAGCTGGTTACTGACTTCCCTTTTTTATCTCTGAATCCGATGTCTAGGGGCAAGGCACGCTCGGTAGAGGAGCAAGACAATGATGGGCGAAAATAATAATTGAAACCTACGCACATACTAAAGTAATTCAGGCTGCCCTTTAATTATCAGGGAGCTTCAAGCGCACTCCTCTGTCTGAGCGTTTATCCACACGGAAAAGCCCATCTGCGGTCGGCCTGCATGAGGTAACGAAGGCACTACGTCATTCTTGCATGAGACCCATCTCCGGTGGCAAACGCTCCAGAGTAATATCGACCACGCGAGTAGAAACTGCCTGAAATTAGTGAGGCCCTCCCCTTGTTTGACTGAGTGCCCCATAATCCTTCACGGCCTGCTAACTTCGCTACCTCGATGCACTTACTACACGAGCTGCAGGGGCCGAATTTACTGCAGCCGCTTTCCTCCAGCTGCTAGACAAGGTAATATAGAGGAGAGTCTCAAATTTCGCCTACGGAAGTGAAAAATTAAAAGTGATAAAGGTATGTGGATGGTGCACTGGGGATAGCACCTTATGCCAAAATCAACAGAAGTATAGAACGTTGCTCTACGAGCTATTTTATGCGTGGATATTGCACTTAAATAAAGGGAAAAAACAACACTTCTAAAGCGAGTACATGTTAGAGGTACTTAGAGTCTTGCCGGATAGCAGTAGAACGCTTTTAAACCACGGTAGCCATGCGGTGCAGAGAGGCTATGGCAGCCAATATCTAAATATATAGCCCTATCTCAGTTACGAAGGGCAGTTACCAGAACCAGATAATTGCCTTCTCAGCTACTTTCTCAGCTTTATAAAAAGTGGGTCCCATCTTTCTCCACGCAACACCACTTACGTGTCAGTGGGCAACCAAGCCCCGCCATCCTGTACGGCCACCCCGAAAAGAACACCGCTATAGAGAGCCACGGGCACCGCTCCTCACGGAACAGGATTGTAATTCTATCCGCCAGTAACCTCGTATTCAGTGTAATGTTGATGTTAGGTTGATTTTTTTTTGCTTCACTAATAAAGCGCGCTCATGTTCATGAAGATCACTTCGTAAACGCGTTTTTTTTTTTCGCACGTACAAAATATCGCAGTGGCTATGATGTGTATGACATAGATTACGAAAAAGATGATTGGTTTGGTTTGGTTTATAAGGGTTTAACGTCTCAAAGCAACTAAGGTTATGGGAGACGCGGTAGTGAAGGGCTCCGGAAATTTCGACCACCTGGGTTTCTTTAACGTGCACTGACATCGCACAGTACACGGGCCTCTAGAATTTCGCCTCCATCGAAATTCGACCGCCGCGGCCGGGATCGAACCCGCGTCGAAAAAGATCAGAATGTCATAGTCGGTAGCTAAAATACGACGAATTAAAATCAACCAACTGTCGAAAAACATGTGTCACCTTAAAGCTAATAAACAACCTCAATGTGCAAAGATTGTTGTGAACTTGTTTACTTTTCGGCACAGCGTAACGACAAGCAGGCTTTAAAGAATCGACTTTCTGGTTGGAGTGATTAACTTCACTGGCTGAAATAGGGTTACTAGCGCTAAATAAAGACAATAGACAGCGAATAGATGCCGACGGCGCAAACGCCTTGTCTTTTTGTTGACGAATCAAAAGCGCAAACTAGCCCGTCTTTCTTTTTTATAGTGATTAAGCTGTCTGCTAGACTTATAATAATTACAACTGCATTGCGGTAATGTTTAACCTGTGATACTGCATTTCTGATTGTGGTGATCTTTCTTTCAGCAAACATTCAACGCTGATCTTGATACATTCGCTATCGCACTTGGTCACGGGCGGACAAATCCTCATTTGTTCCTGTTTTGAAACGTATTAAGTGCTCGCTGACCACTAGTATGTGCAAAGAGAAGCACAGTGCCGCAATTTCTACTCAGTAGTGACGTAGTCGCCACTTTTTTTTTTTCTCCGTGGTGTACATTCATCTTTTCACTTAACCATCATGGTTTGGTGTAAGTAACAGCACCATCCGTTTCTGTCGCGCTTCAAGTCCGACTAGTCACTGCAGCTCTCCTCCTGCAACTTGCTTCACATGCGTCTCGCGCAGGTCCTGCCCCACGAGCAGCTCTGATCAGATTAGTGGGTCCGCGCGTGAATTGATTAGCCAGTAGTGAAGATAGACGGCAGTGTTTAACATTGAACATAGCTGAAGACTACCCGGTAGCTAGTATTCATCGAGCATATTCTCTGTGCACTCATAGAGTCGAGTGTTGTACTGTGCTATTTCTGTGATCCTCGCTGCCTTTCCTCTCCTTGTTCTCTCTGTCTCTCATTCTACAGACGTCCATGAATTAAGCGGACTGTCGATCAGCTACGCATTAATAGTAATGATAATTCAGATTTTGTAAACATTGCTAATGAATTCAATATTACGTTTCATAGAGAATTCATTCAGATTTCTACCTCGGCATATCGCCCCAATGTTAATGCGTTTCCTCCCTGTCTTAACATGCCGAATTTAGTCTTAAGCCGCGAGGGCACACATGCACTTTTACTAGATATAAAAACAAAAAAGTCAAATGGCGCCGATGGCATTGCTGATGCTTTTCTCCATCGGTACTCTGATATTATTTCCTACTACCTTTACGTGATTTTTAATGTCTCACTTCATCAAAGTTGCCTGCCTAGTGACTAGTTAGTCGCAAGAGTAGTGCCAGTCTTTAAGGCCGGTGAAAATTTAAATGCTGTAAACTACCGGCCTATTTCACTAATATGTACCTGTTGCAAGTTGCTAGAGCACACAATAGCTCAACATATATCCAAATATCTTGAATCGCTCAACTTCTTTGCCGAATTTCAGCATGGGTTTCGTAAAAACGGGCCCACTACAACATAGTTATTATCTGTAATTCATGACGTCTCTCTGGCCACTGATAATCGTGAACAAATAGATGCAATTTTCCTGGATTTATCTGAGGCATTTGATTGTGTGCCGCACAACTTGCTTATTGAGAGGCTAAAAGAAATGGTGATGCCGGACATTCTTATCAGTTAGTTGCAAGAGTACCTACAGATTCGCAGGCAGTTTGTTGAATGTGGTGGAATGAGGTCTGATTGTCTGCATGTTCTGTACGGTGTACCGCAGGGATCAGTGCTGGGACCACTTTTGTTCCTGATAAATAATAATGACATTGCTCAAAATGTTGATGAAGGTATCCCTGTAAAATTGTTTGCCAGTGATTGTGTCATTTATTCAGTCATCAAGAATTCTTCCTGTCAGCGACTACTGAATACTAATTTATGTAAACTCGTGGAGTGGTGTGAACAAAGGGCGATGAAAATCAATTTTTCTTAAACCGCGTCATTGACAATTACAACTAAGAAACATCCCCTACAATATGTTTAGAAAATTGGAGATCAGTGCATAAATGCAGTCACATCCATAAAATATCTAGGCCTGACAATCACTACCAATCTTAAATGGGATATGCATCTCAATGATATATGCTCGAAATCATTCAGGAAAGTATGCTACCTACGCAAGAAATTAAAAGGCTCCCCATCCAGCGTAAAACTTGTAGAATATGACTTGTAGAATATCAGTCCTAAAGTACGCCTCTATTGTGTCGCATCCGTACCATTCACCCAAACTAACATGAATAAAATAGAGAAGGTTCGAAAGAGGGCGGCACTCTACATATATAATAATTACCGACGTACATCAGTAACACATCTTTCAATCAAAGCTGGCCTTCCTACAATAACTGAGCGAAATCGTTGTGCACGACTTAAATTTATGTATCAATTAATCAAAAGACACTACAGAACAAAACTCACCGATTTGCTTATTTTTTCGTCCGGATATGCGACGCGACAACGGCACCAGCTAACTTTAACTCCTTTTCGCGTTCGAAATAACTGCTTTAAATACCCATTCCTTCCACGAACTATTTCCGATTGGAATAACCTCACTAACAATGAAGTGCTGCAGCCGTCACTAACATTGTTCTCGCAACATATCACCTAGTTTTATTGCATTTGCTATTTCACTGTTCTGTTGTATATGTTTAATTGTTGTATTCGCAATGGTGCAGAAGAGCTTCAACTTGCACAGTTATTTTTGTTTACCTTTGCCTGTTTTGTTAACCTGCCTAGTTTGTATCCCCACCCTGCTAAAATCCCAACTACGGGATTGCAGTATCAATAAATAAAAATAAACAAATAATGTAAAAAACATCGAGCAGGTGGAGCGCATTCAACGTCATGCAGCCAGGTTCATCTCATCCGATTACCGTAAACGTTCTTCCCTTACTAATATGCCGCGGCAGTATAAGTTGGAGCCGTTCCAGGTGCGTAGACAGATTGTCGAGGTTAAAATTTTTGCACTTACTATATCATAACCAAACAGGATTACCAAGTGATTCGTACTTACTTTCTGCGCCACGAAGATCATCAAGGCTGAACCACACAAAAGTGATAAGGCCATACAATGCCAGGACTAAGAAGTTCCAAAAATCTTTTTTTCCCATGCACAATCGAACAATGAAATCGCCTGCCTGCTTCGATTGTTGAATGTGCCAACATTAACATTCTTGAGCGTTCATTGCAAAGTTACCTTTCGTAACCCTCTCCTGCCTGGGCGGCACTGCTGCCTGCAGTATTTGGAAATATAAAAATAAATAAATATAAATAAGTAGGGGCCTTACATGATAAGATTATATCTTCTAGCTTCTACGACAGAATTAGTGCACCCACACTCAGTGCACTTACCGTGGCTGAGAAAAAACATCACAAAATGTTCTGCTCTCGCAACAGAATTTCTTCTACTATTTTTGCCTGTGAACCTGTAACAGCACAAGTTTTTGCAGCAACAGTAGAATTTTCAGTACTATTGTGCTGTCCCTTGTCCAGAGCGGATGAGCTACAGGAAAATACTGCAATAATGCAAATAATACTGCAGTACTACAGAAAGCCTGTAATGACAACGAAACAAGAAATCTCTTATACTTTGGCCTCGGTTGAATTGTTTTTACCACAGGGTAACCATTTTGCAAAAAAAAACTAATATTTCTCTAAATTGAAAATAGCCCGTTCCGACACGACGGGCAAGGCGTCGCAGAGGTTGAAGTAAGAATGGCTGTTTATATTGAAGGCCATGTTATCTGACTGATATGGTCCAGATGCCATAGGCACTCCCGACGAGCAACATTGGACAAGGAAGCATTAAACAACCGGCATATCCCGGACCAACAGAAAGCGCTGAAATTGGGTAGCAGGCAGGCAGTGTGACAAACAGGACGGAATGCACAATACTGCGCTTTAGCTACCACCAACCTGTGCTGTACACGGAACTTCCTGTGCCGGCAAGTTCGCATTACATTGCAATTAATATTAAGGGGATTCTTTTACAAAACGACGCTGCGCTAATCGTAACCGAACATAGCACAATAGCAGGGCCGCAGCAGACGCTGCCACTCACGTCGGGTAGCGCCTCGGTCTTCGTCTCGATGCTGGCAGCCGGTGGGCCAACGCTGCAGGACCGGCGAAGACACCACCCGCTCAGGAACGGTGCAATAACGCCCCGGCGGCTGGCCTGGGCCACGCGGATCTCGATGCCTGCAGACAGCGTGACAGCAACGCAACAGCGCTCGCGCCCAACTCACGTGATGAGCCGCTTGCACGGTGCTTTCTGTAAACTTCGGCAAAGTGCAACCCTTGCCGCTGCTCTAATACAGAAGCAGACCTGGGTTGGAACTATGAGTTGACACTTTCGGAATCAAGGGCATGCTGGTGAGCGTTTGGCTTCCGCAGCGGCGGTTTCGGAAACTGGGCATCAGTGCAACTAGAACCCTTGGCTGGCAAGAACGGGAGGGACATAGCTTTTGCGAGGGTGCAGACAGCTCAACGACTGCTTTTCACTTATCAGTTGGGGCTGACCGGCGGCTGCGCGCTCACATCATTGCCGTTGTGATAACATCTTCACTCTTCACCGGGCGCTTTCCACTTACGGATGAAGGGGACGTCGGTATAAATCAACGAAATATGCTTCGAGAAAGATAAAGGCAGAGCATTTATTAACGCTATTATTGGGCCAGGATCATGACACTTTCATTCTATCTAAATGAGCATGGCACAGCAAGCCGACTATTGATCCTGCAGCTTATCCCTACACTAATATTTGTTGATATTTCCCTCGTCAAAATGCTTTCTTCGGTTTAAATAATGCGCAAAGACTGCAAAATGCGCACCGTGAGGAATTTATCTATCTGCTGAAAACCTGCTGTAAAGAACATTCTAGTTTTATCCTCAAGGAGAAAATCGCAAGCCTACGTAAGCGCAAGCGTCGAGTTTCTTTTTATTTGCTTATTTTATAGGATGAACACAGATACGATTATTTAATTATTAAACACAGAAGATGCACTTGTGCACCCTGCGCCTGGTTGACCAGGAAGTTCCCCTTCGTGCCCAAATTTCGTCCCAAATTTTGCCTTGCACTTCCGCCTAAAATTAGGTATAGATGTTTTCGCATCCTCTTTTCAGCTGTTGATGATGTAGTTCTTGGGAATGAAAGCTGCCATACAGAGAAAGAAAATCTGCTTACAATATCCACCAACAACGGTGTTAGAGCTTAAAGACTGTGGGGATGTACGGTCTCAATGTTTGCACTGGCATGGGCTGGCGCAGTTTCTAAAGGAGGACAACTGCCATTTTAGCTAGATCTTGCGAGTAGCCCAAATGGCGACTGAATTCTTCATAATTTGCTTTATCGAACCCCTCATATTCTTCTAGAAGCATTCAAAATGTTGAAAAGCATTATATTCTAAAGCTTGTGCGCTAAATTTAAAAAAGCAAAAGAAGATCCACTTTCAAAAGAACCATGTGCGGTCATTAAATTGATGCGAGGTAGGGAGATTTTGATTACGCGCTCATATTCCAGACTGAAAGCTGTTTGGACAGCAATAAGTGGTGTTTTCTCTGGTTCTGTTCAACGGTTATGTTTTGCAGATGATTGGTAAGCTAAGGAAAATCCCTTTCGTTGTGAAGTTAAAAATACGCCAGAAACAACAAAACATCTTTGCCGCAGAATGAACTAACATAATTCGTCGTCTGCTGCTCATGGTTTAGTGTGAGTCCGGTAAGATCAGCTTCTTGCCTTAAAAGTCCTTCGTAGTCTGTGGTGTATGGCGCTTAAGGACAGAAAAAAAAAGAATTGTTGATACCTCAATCATTCTGGTTTCTGGTCGATCCTCAGCATATATATTACGCGAACGCAATACATGATGATTAGATAGAACCAATACTAGTATTTCGTCTATGAGGGCGTTGCTAGTGTTCCCCGCTCTTTTGTCGGAACGAATTTCGCAAGATTTGTCGCAAGATGCGGTCAAAGGCTTCTGCTTTCAATTTCCGGTAACTGGCTTACTATGGGCGCGATCGAAGCTGAACTGTTCGCGGAATGCAATAACTCTCGCACTCACTTCTTCATCTCTCTTATACAAAAATAAATGAAATAAGTAGGAAAGTTTTGCGAGAAAAACTTCACAAAAAGGTAGTGAGATTTTCGATGATAAGTTTGTTTTTTTTTCATTTCCTCCGGATACAAACAGGAAATCGACACAGCTGGCGTCCGCAGCCCATTTATTTCTTTTCGCCTATTGGCATATAATTCTAGTGATTTTCTCTTCTAGCTATAGATTCTGTTTCGCATTTTAGGAATGCTGTAAAGATATCTTTCTTGGAACTTTACTCACCGATCTGCTTCAGTTTGAACCGCGCTTTACTGCAGAGCACTTTAGCACGAATGCAATATAGAGCCACGGTTGCCACGTTTGAACTGTGGAAAGATCAAACGCTCGGCACCAAATATTTCAAAACGCCTCGTGAAACTTGAGGGATCGAAAGCGATCAAATTCTCACTATTGGTGAGCCGGTTCTACTCATTTACTACGCAGCATAGAAATACGTTGACTCACATATGGCTCCGCGTATGCTTAGCACCCAAAAAAATTGCTTGTGAGATATTAAACTCGCCTCGACTCCTGTTTCAGAAGAACCATAGAAACCATTTTGCTTCAGCCAAAACGAAATAAACGATATAGATACAAGCCAGCATATTATTCAACTAGAACTGATGCGACAAGTAATTTCTGCAATAAATGTGGGGCCGTGTACAGCACCCACATCTCAGAGTATCAGAACAAATGCAGCCAGCAGTCACGCGGTTTCTCCCACCACGTACCTCACGCCTGTGTTCCCAGCTACACGCCGGTTCACGGCGCGGCCAAGTGACGATGCGCCCTCCTGTATCCCGGCTCATATAGCCCCGGCCAATCGTCCTCCACCCACCGCGTAATTGACTGGCCTCGCCAGGTGTCTTCCAACCAATGAGCGTGCACTCAGCCGATACTCACGCCGCTTGGTTTTCCTGTGCTGCCCCGCGTAGCGCCCGTCTACGAGAAGAATCCGCTGTTATGGCTCCTTCTCCTAGAGTCACACTTCTATGCCCATGATGTTTCAAGCCACCCCACGCGCTACTTTCTGCCCAAGATGAGCCTCTAAAAGAGCTTCTTCGAGCGGCTCTTCATGCCCGAACCCGGTCGTATACACTCTACGCCCACCTGATGGCAGTGGTCAGTGCCTTTTAAGGAATTCCCCTCACACGTTCACCGCCTTCTGACACTTCCTTCACTTTCATTGGGCACCCTCAGCCGTCCTTTTTTCCTGTGGAGTCGTTTCCGGTCATGATCGCATCCACCGTCGTTGACCAGCTGGCCTGTCAGTCGTTTGACGACACTGCACTGGACTCCAAACTCTCCCTTGACTCCTCTTCGCTAGCAGATTGAATGCCAGTTTTCGTTTTGTTGCTGGGTGATGACTCATCTGTAGACTTCAGTTCTGTGTACTTATCATTTTTATGTATAGTTCCTCACTGCATTTGTTAACTAGCGTATGTAAACATGATATATTGAGCTCTTTTTATGCCTCCCTGCCACCTGTATGTAATGATCAGTTGGGCCTTTAGAGTATTTAAATAAATAAATAAGCTTCGCTATCTGTGCTGACGTCCCAGCACAAAGGCTCTCTCGTACAATTGTACAGATGGCCTCGGAGTCTGCAGCTTCAGGACAACTCCTCACCTGGAGTCGGCGGCGCCGCTTTTTCTAATTGAGCTCGGCAGGGGAAATATTTTTTTCTCGCTCAATAACACACTTTTTACAAGAATTTCATCAACAGATTTGGCGCGGCTACTAGCGTCAGTTTATTCCACCATTTAGTTATGATACTCGACTGACACTTCCGGGAGTTTGATCGGTAGCTATTGCACGCCTAATAACACTTCAGACATTATGTGCGCTTCGAGTCCAGCACTCGCGGTTTGTTTGAAGATCCCGCATTTGGATAAATAGGGCAGCTTAATTAGCGTGAAAGGGAATGCAGAATAGCGCCACCCCACTACTTTGCTATCACCGGTGTTGACGAAGACATGCAAGCCAGTGAAGCGGACTCTTACATACAGCCCTTGCTGTCATAAAGCCGAGCAAGGCATAATCGTCGATATAGAATGGCCGGGATAGAAATAAAATATGCCCGCTTTGTGCCCCTCATAAACAATAGAGTGCGACTGCGCAAAAACGCCGAAGTGAAATTTGCATTGTTTCTACGTCGGCTATTAAGTCGCATTTCATAGAGTCACATCGCTTTCCGCGCGATGATGGTGCTCGAAGTGCGCGGTCGATGGAGGTATTTTTTTTTGTATGCAGTGCGGTGGTGTAGCTGAGTTCAGGTAGGTGCGCATTATTAGAGTAAATTGGATGCATGCGCTGGTCTTCACTATTTGTCCCAGCGGGCAAGGTTGCATTGTGCTCGTCAGTGATCACTCCCATTGAAGCTTTCGGTCAGGTTGTCACCAACATGCGGTCAGGCTTTGTGTGTCGTCAGTAACTTGGACAGCCTATATACAGGGCGTCATCTCCAACAGCATTCCCGTCTCGCCACGCAACAGGAGGCAGGTGGCCTGATTGGAAAGCTGCGCGTTTCTCTTCCTCTTAGCTTACTTGCACTGACATGCCATAAATGCACCATTGCTTTCCCCGAGAAGCGTCCCACACAAAAAAAAAAGGTTTCTTTTGATCATTGCAGCATGCTTTTGGGCTTGAGGTTACGGCGTCAATGATACCTTCAGCGAGGATCTAAATTACAGCGCCATGTAAAGCATCAAAGATGTAACTGTGTAACTCAGGAATTGATAATGAAGAAATCAGCAAAAATCTTCCAGCCTGCAGCTTCGAAGCTGATAGGCTAAAAAATGTTGCTGTATTTATATCTAAAACAAAAATAAAATACGTCAGAATAGGGTTATGCCCCTGTCACAACGGCAGCTGAGGAGGAGGAGGAGGAGGAGGAGGAGGAGGAGGAGGAGGAGGAGGAGGAGGAGGAGGAGGAAAGGCAGGGAGGTTAACCAGAAGAATAACTGGTTTGCTACCCTGCACGGGGATAAAGGGGTGGAGGGATAAAAAATGAAGAGAAAAGATGCAAAGTCAGCAAGCGTTCGGTAAAATCACAGTCAAAACGTCCGTTGAGTATATGGACGTCAAGCTCAATGGGGTTCGAGCGGTGCCATTACAATATTATAAATCGTTCACTTTCTCTGAACAAGCATGCCGAAAGCGCGCTAACTTTACCGTATTATCGCATGGACAGCTTCTACGCGGAAATGCAGCAGTGATACGGCCAGCAGAAACTTCATTTACGAGAGCCTACATAACTTAAGACGTGATATTATAACTTGCTGTTTAATGATTAGTGAGTAGTTATAGCTGAAGCAACCACCTGTTCGTTTAGTAGAAAGCAACCACGTTCAAGTTTCCATCTCTCGGACTCGCAGAGTTGTTAGCCCTCTACCACGTGCTGTTAAATATCTAACTCGTAGAAAAGCTTACACATGTTTGAACTGTTTTTGTTAATTTGCATATTTCAGCCTTTCACGTAGCCTTCTTTGGTGAGTTTAGGCGATGAACTAATTATCGCAACCGTTGAAACATTGCCCAACTGTTTTTAAACTATAAGAAACACGCTCAGAACATTGCTAACGGCTAGAGGTAAAGAAAAAGGTCATTTGTTTAAAAAAGTTTTTAGTGAACTCTGGCCCATCAAGCGACACATTATAAATATTCCTTCGTGCTACGCCTTCATACACAGAGCGCAGGAAAGTAGCTTTCTATAGCCCTCCAACTAAAGGCTCAGAAGAGAGCAAGCATTGCAAGTCCGAAATGCAGACATACACTCCCCAACACGGCCAAGCTGAAGCTGCCGCCTTGCCCTAATGGATGGAGGAAGCGGTCATGCATTGTGGGAGAGCGTGGCTGAGTTTGTGGGATGATTCGCAGGGCTCTCAAGAAATCTCAAAACCACGTTAGGCAATTACATTTTGTGCGAACGTTTAAATGTGGTCTGTGCCGCGCGAATGCGGGCCCAGCGCAGCAGCGTGCCAGCGGTGCAAAATAGGATTGCGTTGGGCTCTCCTTTCGCAAGCATTAAACTTAGCCCCCTACTCAGCATAACAACGTGTTGCAGCGCCTTCTAATGTATTCTCACACAGAGCCCGGAGGCTGCGTTCTGGTTACCAGGCGCGAAGGTGGCGTTTCAGGGAGGCCGAAGTGCGCAAATGACTGTGTAATCATACTTAAACGCCTAACGACGAAGTTCTCCGAAGTTGTTCGCAGAGTTCTCGTAGCCTGTTTGACGTGACCTGGCAGCGTATCCCCGAAAATATTGTATTAATTATTTCAGTTATGCCTTTTTTCCTTTTTTTCAACCGAAGTGGCTGGCTCAAGAGAACCATGAACAGACAGTATAATTATAGGCGTTTCAAATGCAGACATTTCTTCAACCAAGCTAGCATTTTTATAACCTGCCGTTAAAGACGCACTGATTAAAATGATTTCATGGCGCTTCAAGTGCCTTAAGAGCGACACTGAGAGCAACTCGATCCTAATATAGGTCTTCGTAAAACTTTCTCCTGTGTTTATTTTTTTGAATGTTGACGCTTTTCTGCAGCAATGAACCCATGTATGGCTGAGGAAAATGCATTCGAAAACTTTCCCGCCACTCGATTCAACCTTGTACCGTTTACACCGAGAATGACTCCCGTGGTAACCGTCCTCTTTGAAGTTAACGGGAGTGCACCCTTGCCTCCAGGATTCGCATCTTTTCTAGCATCTAAACGCTTCGTTTTCGGTTAGAGTATTCCGGCTGTCGTTTTATTGCCGTAATATATTGATACAGGATAGCTTATTTTGTCCTCAGCGCCCCTTCAATGTCCGAAGGAAACTGCTTGAGATAATTGGCAACACTACAGAAATTTCGGTTACTTTTCTTCCATCTCGACAGTTTCGTACAAATCATCATTTCAAGTTGTCTGCAGCAAGCATTTTTTCAGTGTACCAATTGCTTAGTTTTCTGTCAGAATGACGGTTTAAAAAATATGCCACCCCCATGAAGCACAGTCTTGAAGAAGGCGAAGATGGCAAGCTTGTGCTTCGGAAATTCTAATGCAATAGCTGTAACCGAGTGCCAGACCAGGGGTAAAAGCAAACGTTTATAAGTGAACGTCGATGAACTTTGCATCCATTTGCACCGCTGCCAGCAGATTGTGTCCATTGTGCATGGCAGAATACTACAGAACGGATTGAACCATCATATGAAGCAGGGAGGCGCTTTTAGCACAGAGCCGTTTCCGTCCGTGACGCAGCACTTCTCTTACTGCGGTTTTATACATCTCCCCCATTCTTTTCGCTTTATTTACTTGCTGCATTCAGCGCAGTGCCCATAATCTAGCCACGTGCTCTTCTTTACATCCTTGAACCGAAGAAAGAACAAAACGCATCGTGCCGTATCGGACAGGCGGGCAACATGCACTCACCAGCTGTGCTCTTATCCTGCTGGACACGAAGCTCGAGGCGGAGCAACTCTTGCGTGAAGCGTAGCGCTTCCCTTCCGTGTCGTGGGCGGCACGCACAATGACAGGAAGGCTAAGTTAGCCGAGCTCGAGAGCTTTTCTTGCGGAGTATGGTCGCCGGCAAGCCTTTCTAATGTCTAATGGCAGGAACCGAACACGGGACGCATGTCCTGTCTGGACTACCAACCACAAAGGAGAGAGAAGTGCTTGCGTGGCGGCAGCCTACTGGGAACACAAGGCAGACTAGGCACCACCGACAGAATGCAATCCAGACGGCTTCGGGCAGGGGCTGCATCAAGGAGGCGGTCGGTGTTATGCCGTGGGCATGTCTCACGGAAGAGAGTAATCAAGTGAGAAGACCTTTCAATCAACCCTGCAATAACAGGACTTGGATAGCTCCCGTAAAATCCTGATTAGGTTTGGAGTGGCGCAAAAAAATTATTGTCACTGACTAGAAGACGACAAAGTGGGCAGTGGCGCGGCACGGAGCGCTCGCGCTAGGCCCACCGCCATTAAATCATTCCATCGCCATCTGTCATGTAGTCCTGCTTTCACCTGCTTGCCGTCACGTAACAATATATTGCGCAGATGACACTCTTCAGAACACAAATCAGAACAAGATGCGCTCGAAACACTCAAAAATAGCAACAGATTTTCACGAATGTATAATAGGCATTGAATAAGAAAAACTTTTCTGTTTTTGTTCTTGCTATGGACCTCAAGGAGACAAGGTCTCACTGAAAAACTTCACACA